>JAOWCC010000568.1:0-40803 GCA_030867875.1 Actinernus sp. WN-2022 | reverse complement strand
CCCCAAATAAACGTCAGAGATTTATCGATTTTTAGGCGACATTGCGCATGCACATTGTAGCCCTATGTAGCACTGATTGGAGTTGGAACTGCTTCTATCTCATCAACCGATAAGTGACAATTTAATTCAGGGGGGTAGTTTTGAATCAGGTGAGGAAAGCTGTAGAATACATATTTTTGTCTGTTTAATTATTCTTTTGTTAATATATTCGACAACAGAACATTGGTTTTATTGCAAGTAACAGGTTTTGGTGTGTTGGCTTTTCGTTGTGTCTCGAATAAAAATATTATTTTAATAAAAAGCCCGAGGGACCCCGCCGGTGTGCTAAAACGTAATAACTAAATCATGGGATATGACTTCACAACGGGGCCTTCGGCACCTTCCTTAGCCTGCGAAAGCGGCTACCTCTTTTGAGCTCTGGTCGCTCTACACTTTACTTCGAAGCAACTAATTGGGGAGTGAATGTGCATTGACTTTGCGGAAAAAATAATCGGTGAGAATTTTGTCCTACTTTGCTTTCATCTTTGTGTTCTTGGTCAACCGAGTCTTGTGTCCCTCCAGTCGGATTGAGAGTTTCACTTTCACTATCGTAATGCCAGGCGTAAAAGCAAAGTTAACTTGAAAAGCTTATAAAGAAATACAAAGAAACATAAAGAAATATAAGGTAATATATACAAAACTGTTGTCAAACTCTGTGAACGAAACAAGCTATTGCTGAATTCGAACCAGAAGCTGACATTCAAGTGACAGAACTGAACTGACGAAGGTAGTGTCCAAACTAAATCAATATGGGAAATAGTCTTATGCACAATAGCAGTAGAGGGCTGTTATTGGAATGCCTTCGATGTATTTAAGGTGTACCTAGAGAGTATCACGAATGATTTAAGGAACGTTTTGGAGTACTATGTTATTATAGCTTTACATACGATTGAAGATCAATAAGTGCAGTCATGAAATCTCTCAACCTCATATAAACCGACGAAAGTATGTGCCCGGGGGGGAGGGGGTACTTACATGAAAAATGGGTATGTATGTGAGGCCAAGAGGCTCAAACCCTGACCCTGTTTGACCCAATCCGAGCTCCAAAACCCTGATTGCCCCCTTTTTGGGGAAAAAACCCTGATTGCCCCTTCTTTAAATTGTTTTCAAAACACGGTCGGATATATATCCTGGCCGGTATACCGCGTACCGGGATTTCATGCAAAATACGGAACATTTCAAGTCGGGACGTGGCATTGGGTAAACAAATCAGCAGATGAAGTACATAGATAAGTACTGAAGTACGAATTAGCGGCGTCACGATGTATGGGAACCTCAGTGCTTGCATGTGGGCAGGCGATCAAAATGCGGCAACAGAATGTCATTTTTTGACATAGTAGCTAAAAAAAAAGAACGGCCTTAAAAATACTGAACCACGACCCTGACTGCACCCAAATTATACTCAAATCCTGACCTTGATCTGCCCAAATCAGGTCCAAACCCTGACCCTACCTGCCCAAACTAGGCTCAAAACTCTGACCCACCCGGGCGGCACATACATAATACGTCACAAACAGGAGTACCCCCCCTCCCCCACATCGAAGTGAGAATAAAGTTTGAAGGAAA
This sequence comes from Actinernus sp. WN-2022, assembly GCA_030867875.1. Classification (NCBI taxonomy): domain Eukaryota; kingdom Metazoa; phylum Cnidaria; class Anthozoa; order Actiniaria; family Actinernidae; genus Actinernus; species Actinernus sp. WN-2022. Next base: position 39,198 of record JAOWCC010000568.1, on the reverse strand, counting down.
CATGCCTTTTTATTCCAACTTAAACAACTGTACTTGTCACAACTTCTGGGTACCGTTGGCTGAAATGGAACGTTGAATTCATCGTGAAGGAACCTTTGAATTCACTGTTATGCCACTTCTCTTCAGGAGTCGTTACAAATAGTCGCAGAGATAAGTGACTGGTGTTTCTGAAAACTATCGTTTTTTCCACGGAGAAACCGCGTCAGGTCAACCCCCCATCCACCCCGCCCCCAAACTTCGCTGGACGTTTCTCGTGCTGAAATCGATATGTGACACTTCCCTAAGGTTTGCGAATGGAATAAAAGTTGGAAGGATTTTCTCAGTAATAACCGTTTTTTACAGACAATAATTGTTATAGAAAACATTAACATTTTTGCACCCTAGACAATTCCATGACAGATTGACAGCAATAGTTGTTAATGCATCATTTATGCGCATATCTAATTCACTACTCGAAAACGAGGCTATCCCCGCATCGTGGATGCCGCAACGTGCATCCGAGTTCGAAAGGACAATTCAGGATTTTTCCTTTTGTCTCCAACGCATAGAGGAACACAGCAATATTCCGTCGGAGACGCCATTTTGCTTTTCAGCTAAGGAACGATGCGGGGATAGCCTCGTTTTCGAGTAGCTAATTATATGCGCATAAATATTAAGAAGAGTCAATAGTTTTGTAATTTGCATCAGTTGAAAAGTTCAGGATTTAGAATCGTATAAACTTCTCACTGAACCATTAGATAGTGCTTCGAAGATCTACATGTATAGTATTCGGGATAATAGTTTAGGAATCCACTCGGCAATGCCGACTCATAAACAAACAACTTCTGTGTGAAATATAATATATATTCCATTCTACTGCAGTTTCGCTAAGTGAAAGCGAAACTACGGGGAAACTAACGTTCTGACTTCATAGCTTTGGGGCTTTGTGATTTTAGTGTTAGTTGTTATATAATTATAAGAGCGCTTCCATTCCAAAATCGGGGAAGGTTTTACTAAATAGCGAGGCCTTGAACTGTACCAAGCGAAGGCCGTGTTGACACTGCAATAAGTACACGCGATCGAATCATAGTATATTCAGCGACTTACAAGCAGAGTAAATGTCTCCCCTATATTCTCAATGCCTCCAGGTTTCCGAGGCCGTTCATTGTCTCCCTCTCAAATGCTTTGGACGAAACTGCCAGGAGATGGAAGCTTTCTTCTGTGGCCATTAATTCCTCCGCTCGACTAACCGTCCAAGGGCACTGAATTCAGAGTCAAAAATACTAGCAAAATTACAGACGAACGAAATACCATCTTAAGTCCTAGGATATAAAACTAAATTACTATTCTAAATAGGTATAAGGTCAAACTTAGGTAAAGCCGATGGAAGAGGATTTCTTTCACGTATCAAATCTCTCCCCATCTTTTGATTTCTGTACAACCCAACCAAAATTCAAACATTCGCGCATGCGCACTAAGCATGGCACTGTTCCTTTTACTACCATTAGCCCAGATTAAATTCCAAACTGTGAGGTCACGAATGAACAAGAGCCCGTCGACTGCGTCACATCCGAACTGAACGGATGTGACGCAGGCTGGCTAGGCTAGACTTTCACTCGGGCCACAATGTAGCGATACTTACTGTGATGTCACACAGGCCAGTCGTGCCACATTTTTGTATTCTGTGGTTAGCAGAAACGAAGCGTGAACGCAGTCAGTTGCTTATAAATATCACAGGTCGGTATTCATCGCCAAATTACTTTCTTGTTCTTCCAAACTGCAAGCAAGCCCTTTCATCGGAGCTTATATGCTCTTAACTTATAAGTCTTATAAAAGAATTAGGATATGGAAGCAGAATTGAGACTTTAGATTTATTTCGTGAAGCCCAAATCGCTAGATGCCATATCTGCTCGACCGCTCCCCTAGTATATATGTAATTAAATATTTTTGTTTTTCTCATATGTAAATTAAAGAAGTTGACCTTTAATTTTACTGTAAACACTACTTATTCATGTACATGTAACACACGCCGTTTATAAATTAGTCTGCTGTTCTGTTATACTGCAGGTTCCTAGTACTAATAGATGATTGTCTCAAATGTATGTTTGTATTTGTACCATATTATAAGTTGTATCGTGTCCATCCTGTGATGGAGCTATCACTATATTTCTCTACTGTTCTTTCTATCCTGCGGCTCTTTATCGCAGCTCGCTGCCTCGCGGCTCTTCTCTCTTGAAGTCATGTTAAATGTATTCGTGGTCAATTTGTGTTCCTCTGTGTAACTTTATCTGCTGTTATCATCCTCATTAATTATTCATCAGGAAACCAACCAACCATGTGCCCAGAATTCGATCACATGACGATCCTTGACACCTCGGAAAGTACTCCCAGAACTCCCAGGGGTACATTCAACCAGTCCAAGGACTGAATTAATTTTGTTCCAGTCTGGATCAAAATTAATTCAGGCCTTGGACTGGAAAAACAAATATTGAATGTACTTCTGGGAGTACAGGTCCGGGGTTTCAAGGATCGTCATGTGTTCGAATTCTCGGCACATCTCAACATCAAGGTTTTCGTTTATAGTGGAATAGCAAATCTTGTGGCCTCCAAAGCGGCAATTTTGTTCTCTCTTGCGTTCATCCATTCCTCAAATACTTTTACTACCCAACTGTTCTTTTAACGCGTTGACAGTGTCAGTGGTACAGCTTTTAACAACTTTTCTTCCTCTTCGGCAAGGCTCCGCGCTTTTCTGAAACGTTTGAGTGGACTAAAGTCTTCTTCATCGCTTTCAGTCTCTTTCACGAGAAACCATGTTGAAATGATGACAAACTTACAAAATTCAGTTTTGAATTTGAATTTAATACTGGAACATTGAAGTCGGACAACAATAAACTGCCTTATTATGATGAACAAATCAATTGTCAACCTGTACCCGCAATAAAAACAATATCCCTCCCGAATAATTAATGAAAATGAGATGTCATTTCAAAGCCTCCAATTCAGACTGGACGTGATTTCAAGTCCTCGCAAAGAGTTCCAGTCCGAGGCGGAGCCGAGGACAGGAACTAATTGCGCGGACATGAAATCCGTCCAGTCCGAATTGGAGGCTTTGAAATATTACATCTTGCTGTACATGATGGGCCATTACGAGTCCATCTTGGTATTTGTTGGATTAAAGATTATTAACTAAAATGCCTTTTGGTTCTGTAATTAAAAGCTTTACCCTCATTCCCAAAACTTCAGTCTGCTCATTATATTACAGAACTATAAAGGGAATTGCTGGAAGTCCCTCCAGTCGGATTGAGAGTTTCACTTTCACTATCGTAATGCCAGGCGTAGCAGCAAAGTTAACTTGAAAATATTATAAAGAAATACAAAGAAACATAAAGAAATATAAGGTAATATATACAAACCTGTTGTCAAACTCTGTGAACGAAACAAGCTACTGCTGAATTCGAACCAGAAGCTGACATTCAAGTGACAGAAGTGAACTGACGAAGGTAGTGTCCAAACTAAATCAATATGGGAAATAGTCTTATGCACAATAGCAGTAGAAGGCTGTTATTGGAATGCCTTCGATGTATTTAAGACGTACCTAGAGAGTATCACGAATGATTTAAGGAACGTTTTGGAGTACTATGTTATTATTGCTTTACATACGAGTGAAGATCAATAAGTGCAGTCATTCAATGAACTCCTCTCAAAGTGGAACTGATATCAAACCGAAATGAACTAAGACCCGAGACTACGATTTTCACCGTGAAACCGACATGTGATCATGAAATCTCTCAACTTCATATAAACCGACGAAAGTATGTGCAAGAGCCACTTAATCGGAATATTTATTTTGTATTTTATTTCTATATAGTAAATAAGTTGATCGTTAAACAGACAAACGGCCTGGGCAACACATCGAAGTGTGAATAAAGTTTGAAGGAAACATGCCTTTTTATTCTAACTTAAACAACTGTACTTGTCACAACTTCTGGGTCCCGTTGGTGGGAATGGAACGTTGAATACATCGTGAAGGAACCTTTGAATTCACTGTTATGCCACTTCTTTTCAGGAGTCTTTACAAATCGTCGCAGAGATAAGTGACTGGTGTTTCTGAAAACTATCGGATTTTCCACGTAGAAACCGCGTCTGGTCACCCCCCCCCCCCCCCCCCCCCCCATCCACCCCGCCCCCAAACTTCGCTGGACGTTTCTCGTGCTGAAATCGATATGTGACACTTCCCTAAGGTTTGCGAATGGAATAAAAGTTGGAAGGATTCTCTCAGTAATAACCGTTTTTACAGACAATAATTGTTATAGAAAACATTAACATTTTTGCACCCTAGACAATTCCATGACAGATTGACAGCAATAGTTGTTAATGCATCATTAGGCCTCCCGTAATGCAACCTCGACCCAAACTGTATTCGTGCTGTGTCGATTACCTTCATCAGACATTGCATTGAATAAAATCTTCCTGGGCATGCCAAGACAAATGCTAACCGGACTTAACAAATTTATTCACAGTAAAAATTTGGATTAAAATAAAATAACGTTAGAAATATGTTAATATGTTTTGTTTTGGGATTTGCCGATATCTGATGCATCGAATGGTCAAGATATTATATTAGGTGTCGATTAATAAGTCAGTCGCATATTCTTAAGTATGGTCTTACTCAAATGTTTAAAATAGTCTACAAAGTGTAGAACTCTAATGTGCAAACCTCCATAGAAGTTTTAAAAGGATGAAGTAAGATTTTAAAAAAACTCCGAAAGCTGCCTGGGCCTGACAAAGTTACCCAATGATCTGACACGGCGAACATAGACAAGCGTGGTTTGCACATCAAAACTATATATAACTATATGTTTCTAACATAGACTATGAAATGATTGAGATTTATAGCTCTAATGACTGGATGAATTTACGTTTGCTGTTCAGATATTGATTCAGTCTTTGCTCTTTCTATACTCGTATTGGATAGACATTATTGGCGAGTCTAGTCTATAGGTACTAGTGTCTACACTGCGGGGTGGTGAACATGTAATTAGTTTGATCTTCATGTCCAAGCACAAACCACTTTCATAGATTTGTCGGTCCAGAGGCCGTATTATTGCCGGGATTTATGTAGTTTATCGAAGACCATTAATGCCTTTCGATATACACAGATTAATGAGTGTCTCTTAAGCCCATTGTGAGCTTAACGCTGGACTCGGCAGTACATGTTCACTCTACTATTCGAATGTAATTTAGTACTTGGTTGAAATTGATGTTTCAGCAATCAAGCATCTTCTTGCAAACCCAGCTGTGTTAATATGCTATCTGCTTCTTGAAGGAACCTTTGAATTCACTGTTATGCCACTTCTCTTCAGGAGTCTTTACAAATCGTCGCAGAGATAAGTGACTGGTGTTTCTGAAAACTATCGGTTTTTCCACGGAGAAACCGCGTCAGCAGACAGTCAAAAGAATCGCAGTTACCTCACGAGAACTATTATATGCTCAAACAACTTACCTGGTTCGACAAACGGCTGTAGGGGTAGAAATACTAGAAGGAAGTAAAGCGGTGTGAATGAATTCATGCTCGCTTCTAGTACATATTGAAAATGAAATGCGTGGCAACCAGATCTTGGTAGATAGTCATTAAAGGAACAGTGCCAAGGTAATGCGCACGCGTAACACGTGATTGTTAATAATGAGAAAGACAATGGAAAATCACTGATCTGGAACGACCTTTGGAATTTTAGCCAGCACGAAATATAGAGTTAATTCACCCTTCTTAATATTTATGCGCATATCTAATTCACTACTCGAAAACGAGGCTATCCCCGCATCGTGGATGCCGCAACGTGCATTCGAGTTCGAAAGGACAATTCAGGATTTTTCCTTTTGTCTCCAACGCATAGAGGAACACAGCAATATTCCGTCGGAGACGCCATTTTGCTTTTCAGCTAAGGAACGATGCGGGGATAGCGTCGTTTTCGAGTAGCTAATTATATGCGCATAAATATTAAGAAGAGTCAATAGTTTTGTAATTTGCATCAGTTGAAAAGTTCAGGATTTAGAATCGTATAAACTTCTCACTGAACCATTAGATAGTGCTTCGAAGATCTACATGTATAGTATTCGGGATAATAGTTTAGGAATCCACTCGGCAATGCCGACTCATAAACAAACAACTTCTGTGTGAATTATAATATATATTCCATTCTACTGCAGTTTCGCGAAGTGAAAGCGAAACTACGGGGAAACTAACGTTCTGACTTCATAGCTTTAGGGCTTTGTGATTTTAGTGTTAGTTGTTATATAATTATAAGAGCGCTTCCATTCCAAAATCGGGGAAGGTTTTACTAAATAGCGAGGCCTTGAACTGTACCGAGCGAAGGCCGTGTTGACACTGCAATAAATACACGCGATCGAATCATAGTATATTCAGCGACTTACAAGCAGAGTAAATGTCTCCCCTACATTCTCAATGCCTCCAGGTTTCCGAGGCCGTTCATTGTCTCCCTCTCAAATGCTTTGGACGAAACTGCCAGGAGACGGAAGCTTTCTTCTGTGGCCATTAATTCCTCCGCTCGACTAACCGTCCAAGGGCACTGAATTCAGAGTCAAAAATACTAGCAAAAATTACAGACGAACGAAATACCATCTTAAATCCTAGGATATAAAACTAAATTACTATTCTAAATAGGTATAAGGTCAAATGAAACTTAGGCAAAGCCGATGGAAGAGGATTTCTTTCACGTATCAAATCTCTCCCCATCTTTTGATTTCTGTACAACCCAACCAAAATTCAAACATTCGCGCATGCGCACTAAGCATGGCACTGTTCCTTTTACTACCATTAGCCCAGATTAAATTCCAAACTGTGAGGTCACGAATGAACAAGAGCCCGTCGACTGTGTCACATCCGAACTGAACGGATGCGACGCAGGCTGGCTAGGCTAGGCTTTCACTCGGGCCACAATGTAGCGATACTTACTGTGATGTCACACAGGCCAGTCGTGCCACATTTTTGTATTCTGTGGTTAGCAGAAACGAAGCGTGAACGCAGTCAGTTGCTTATAAATATCACAGATCGGTATTCATCGCCAAATTACTTTCTTGTTCTTCCAAACTGCAAGCAAGCCCTTTCATCGAAGCTTATATGCTCTTAACTTATAAGTCTTATAAAACAATTAGGATATGGAAGCAGAATTGAGACTTTAGATGTATTTCGTGAAGCCCAAATCGCTAGATGCCATATCTGCTCGACCGCTCCCCTAGTATATATGTAATTAAATATTTTTGTTTTTCTCATATGTAAATTAAAGAAGTTGACCTTTAATTTTACTGTAAACACTACTTATTCATGTAACACACGCCGTTCTGTTATACTGCAGGTTCCGAGTACTAATAGATGATTGTCTCAAATGTATGTTTGTATTTGTACCATATTATAAGTTGTATCGTGTCCATCCTGTGATGGAGCTATGACTATATTTCTCTACTGTTCTTTCTACCCTGCGGCTCTTTATCGCAGCTCGCTGCCTCGCGGCTCTTCTCTCTTGAAGTCATGTTAAATGTATTCGTGGTCAATTTGTGTTCCTCTGTGTAACTTTATCTGCCGTTATCATCCTCATTAATTATTCATCAGGAAACCAACCAACCATGTGCCCAGAATTCGATCACATGACGATCCTTGACACCTCGGAAAGTACTCCCAGAACTCCCAGGGGTACATTCAACCAGTCCAAGGACTGAATTAATTTTGTTCCAGTCCAAGGACTGGATCAAAATTAATTCAGGCCTTGGACTGGATCAAAATTAATTCAGGCCTTGGACTGGAAAACAAAATATTGAATGTACTTCTGGGAGTACAGGTCCGGGGTTTCAAGGATCGTCATGTGTTCGAATTCTCGGCACATCTCAACATCAAGGTTTTCGTTTATAGTGGAATAGCAAATCTTGTGGCCTCCAAAGCGGCAATTTTGTTCTCTCTTGCGTTCATCCATTCCTCAAATACTTTTACTACCCAACTGTTCTTTTAACGCGTTGACAGTGTCAGTGGTACAGCTTTTAACAACTTTTCTTCCTCTTCGGCAAGGCTCCGCGCTTTTCTGAAACGTTTGAATGGACTAAACTCTTCTTCATCGCTCTCAGTCTCTTTCACGAGAAACCATGTTGAAATGACGCCAAACTTACAAAATTCAGTTTTGAATTCGAATTTAATACTGGAACATTGAAGTCGGACAACAATAAACTGCCTTATTATGATGAACAAATCAATTGTCAACCTGTACCCGCAATAAAAACAATATCCCTCCCGAATAATTAATGAAAATGAGATGTCATTTCAAAGCCTCCAATTCGGACTGGACGGGATTTCAAGTCCTCGCAAAGAGTTCCAGTCCGAGGCGGAGCCGAGGACAGGAACTAATTGCGCGGACATGAAATCCCGTCCAGTCCGAATTGGAGGCTTTGAAATATTACATCTTGCTGTACATGTTGGGCCATTACGAGTCCATCTTGGTATTTGTTGCATTAAAGATTATTAACTGAAATGCCTTTTGGTTCTGTAATTAAAAGTTTACCCTCATTCCCAAAACTTCAGTCTGCTCATTATATTACAGAACTATAAAGGGAATTGGTGGAAGTCCCTCCAGTCGGATTGAGAGTTTCACTTTCACTATCGTAATGCCAGGCGTAAAAGCAAAGTTAACTTGAAAATATTATAAAGAAATACAAAGAAACATAAAGAAATATAAGGTATTATATACAAACCTGTTGTCAAACTCTGTGAACGAAACAAGCTACTGCTGAATTCGAACCAGAAGCTGACATTCAAGTGACAGAAGTGAACTGACTAAGGTAGTGTCCAAACTAAATCAATATGGGAAATAGTCTCATGCACAATAGCAGTAGAAGGCTGTTATTGGAATGCCTTCGATGTAAGACGTACCTAGAGAGTATCACGAATGATTTAAGGAACGTTTTGGAGTACTATGTTATTATTGCTTTACATACGAGTGAAGATCAATAAGTGCAGTCATTCAATGAACTCCTCTCAAAGTGGAACTGATATCAAACCGAAATGAACTAAGACCCGAGACTACGATTTTCACCGTGAAACCGACATGTGATCATGAAATATCTCAACCTCATATAAACCGACGAAAGTATGTGCAAGAGCCGCTTAATCGGAATATTTATGTTGTATTTTATTTCTATATAGTAAATAAGTTGATCGTTAAACAGACAAACGGCCTGGGCAACACATCGAAGTGTGAATAAAGTTTGAAGGAAACATGCCTTTTTATTCCAACTTAAATAACTGTACTTGTCACAACTTCTGGGTACCGTTGGTGGGAATGGAACGTTGAATTCATCGTGAAGGAACCTTTGAATTCACTGTTATGCCACTTCTCTTCAGGAGTCGTTACAAATAGTCGCAGAGATAAGTGACTGGTGTTTCTGAAAACTATCGGTTTTTCCACGGAGAAACCGCGTCAGGTCAACCCCCCCCCCCCCCCCCCCCCTCCCCCCCCCCCCCCCCCCCCCATCCACCCCGCCCCCAAACTTCGCTGGACGTTTCTCGTGCTGAAATCGATATGTGACACTTCCCTAAGGTTTGCGAATGGAATAAAAGTTGGAAGGATTCTCTCAGTAATAACCGTTTTTACAGACAATAATTGTTATAGAAAACATTAACATTTTTGCACCCTAGACAATTCCATGACAGATTGACAGCAATAGTTGTTAATGCATCATTAGGCCTCCCGTAATGCAACCTCGACCCAAACTGTATTCGTGCTGTGTCGATTACCTTCATCAGACATTGCATTGAATAAAATCTTCCTGGGCATGCCAAGACAAATGCTAACCGGACTTAACAAATTTATTCACAGTAAAAATTTGGATTAAAATAAAATAACGTTAGAAATATGTTAATATGTTTTGTTTTGGGATTTGCCGATATCTGATGCATCGATTGGTCAAGATATTATATTAGGTGTCGATTAATAAGTCAGTCGCATATTCTTAAGTATGGTCTTACTCAAATGTTTAAAATAGTCTACAAAGTGTAGAACTCTAATGTGCAAACCTCCATAGAAGTTTTAAAAGGATGAAGTAAGATTTTAAAAAAACTCCGAAAGCTGCCTGGGCCTGACAAAGTTACCCAATGATCTGACACGGCGAACATAGACAAGCGTGGTTTGCACATCAAAACTATATATAACTATATGTTTCTAACATAGACTATGAAATGATTGAGATTTATAGCTCTAATGACTGGATGAATTTACGTTTGCTGTTCAGATATTGATTCAGTCTTTGCTCTTTCTATACTCGTATTGGATAGACATTATTGGCGAGTCTAGTCTACAGGTACTAGTGTCTACACTGCGGGGTGGTGAACATGTAATTAGTTTGATCTTCATGTCCAAGCACAAACCACTTTCATAGATTTGTCGGTCCAGAGGCCGTATTATTGCCGGGATTTATGTAGTTTATCGAAGACCATTAATGCCTTTCGATATACACAGATTAATGAGTGTCTATTAAGCCCATTGTGAGCTTAACGCTGGACTCGGCAGTACATGTTCACTCTACTATTCGAATGTAATTTAGTACTTGGTTGAAATTGATGTTTCAGCAATCAAGCATCTTCTTGCAAACCCAGCTGTGTTAATATGCTATCTGCTTCTTGAAGGAACCTTTGAATTCACTGTTATGCCACTTCTCTTCAGGAGTCTTTACAAATCGTCGCAGAGATAAGTGACTGGTGTTTCTGAAAACTATCGGTTTTTCCACGGAGAAACCGCGTCAGCAGACAGTCAAAAGAATCGCAGTTACCTCACGAGAACTATTATATGCTCAAACAACTTACCTGGTTCGACAAACGGCTGTAGGGGTAGAAATACTAGAAGGAAGTAAAGCGGTGTGAATGAATTCATGCTCGCTTCTAGTACATATTGAAAATGAAATGCGTGGCAACCAGATCTTGGTAGATAGTCATTAAAGGAACAGTGCCAAGGTAATGCGCACGCGTAACACGTGATTGTTAATAATGAGAAAGACAATGGAAAATCACTGATCTGGAACGACCTTTGGAATTTTAGCCGGCACGAAATATAGAGTTAATAGTTTTGTAATTTGCATCAGTTGAAAAGTTCAGGATTTAGAATCGTATAAACTTCTCACTGAACCATTAGATAGTGCTTCGAAGATCTACATGTATAGTATTCGGGATAATAGTTTAGGAATCCACTCGGCAATGCCGACTCATAAACAAACAACTTCTGTGTGAATTATAATATATATTCCATTCTACTGCAGTTTCGCGAAGTGAAAGCGAAACTACGGGGAAACTAACGTTCTGCCTTCATAGCTTTAGGGCTTTGTGATTTTAGGGTTAGTTGTTATATAATTATAAGAGCGCTTCCACTACAAAATTGGGGAAGGTTTTGCTAAATAGCGAGGCCTTGAACTATACCGAGCGAAGGCCGTGCTGTCACTTCAATAAGTACACGCGATCGAATAATAGTATATTCAGCGACTTTCAAGCAGAGTAAATGTCTCCCCTACATTCTCAATGTCTCCAAGTTTCCTAGGCCGTTCAACATCTCCCTCTCAAATGCTTTGGACGAAACTGCCAGGAGACGGAAGCTTTCTTCTGTGGCCATTAATTCCTCCGCTCGACGAACCGTCCAAGGGCACTGAATTCAGAGTCAAAAATACTAGCAAAAATTACAGACGAACGAAATACCATCTTAAATCCTAGGATATAAAACTAAATTACTATTCTAAATAGGTATAAGGTCAAATGAAACTTAGGCAAAGCCGATGGAAGAGGATTTCTTTCACGTATCAAATCTCTCCCCATCTCTTGATTTCTGGACATCCCAACCAAAATTCAAACATTCGCGCATGCGCAGTAAGAATCGCACTGTTCCTTTTACTACCATTAGCCCAGATTAAATTCCAAACTGTGAGGTCACGAATGAACAAGAGCCCGTCGACTGCGTCACATCCGAACTGAACGAATGCGACGCAGGCTGGCTAGGCTAAGCTTTCACCCGGACCACAATGTAGCGATACTTACTGTGATGTCACACAGGCCAGTCATGCCACATTTTTGTATTCTGTGGTTAGCAGAAACGAAGCGTGAACGCAGTCAGTTGCTTATAAATATCACAGGTCGGTATTCATCGCCAAATTACTTTCTTGTTCTTCCAAACTGCAAGCAAGCCCTTTCATCGAAGCTTATATGCTCTTAACTTATAAGTCTTATAAAAGAATTAGGATATGGAAGCAGTATATATGTAATTAAATATTTTTGTTTTTCTCCTATGTAAATTAAAGAAGTTGATTTTTAATTTTACTGTAAACACTACTTATTCATTTAACACACGCCGTTTACAATTTAGTCTGATGTTCTGTTCTACTGCAGGTTCCGAGTACTAATAGATGATTGTCTCAAATGTATGTTTGTATTTGTAGCATATTATAAGTTGTATCGTGTCCATCCTGTGATGGAGCTATCACTATATTTCTTTACTGTTCTTTGTACCCTGCGGCTCTTTATCGCAGCTCGCTGCCTCGCGGCTCTTTTCTCTTGAAGTCATGTTAAATGTATTCGTGGTCAATTTGTGTTCCTCTGTGTAACTTTATCTACTGTTATCGTCCTCATTAATTATTCATCAGGAAACCAACCAACCATGTGCCCAGAATTCGATCACATGACGATCCTTGACACCTCGGAAAGTACTCCCAGAACTCCCAGGGGTACATTCAACCATTTTTTCACAGTCCAAGGACTGAATTAATTTTGTTCCAGTCCAAGGACTTGATCAAAATTAATTCAGGCCTTGGACTGGAAAAAAAAATATTGAATGTACTTCTGGGAGTACAGGTCCGGGGTTTCAAGGATCGTCATGTGTTCGAATTCTCGGCACATCTCAACATCAAGGTTTTCTTTTCTAGTGGAATAGCAAATCTTGTGGCCTCCAAAGCGGCAATTTTGTTCTCTCTTGCGTTCATCCATTCCCCAAATACTTTTACTACCCAACTGTTCTTTTAACGCGTTAACAGTGTCAGTGGTACAGCTTTTAACAACATATCAGTGATAACGACCCAACTCATATTATATTTTCCAACTATTAGGTTCATTCAATCAACCATTTTATAATGATTATATATGTTTTATAAATTAATAATGCGTTTAAAATAGCAGCTTGAGGATGTTTGTATTATATTTCGTGATTAGAAAATAGGAAGTTGATGGTGTCATCTGAAGGGACTTTCCCTCTAGAGTACTATGTCTAAACATGTCTATTGTATTAAGGTCGTGTGATCGTCATATGACTAACACCTGATTATTAGGTATAAAAATAGTTAAGTAAGATTTACTACAATATTTTAAAGAAGATTTTACCCAAAAGGTTACTCAGACTTATATCACTTATGGAAATATTATCAACACAACTGAGTCGTGAATATATTATAACTATATATAAAAATATAATCTTAGTATAGAATATATAAAATAAGTTGACTTGCCCTTTTTGTGATCAACAATTGGAATATAGTATAATAAATAAAAGAGAGGATGATCTATGTTGTGATAATAAACAAATAATTAAGGACGATGGTATAGTCAACTGTTATGATAAAGCACCTGAATATATTGATTTTAATAAAAATAAATATAGAATAAAGAGAAAATCAATTTACCATCGGAAGTATCATTGTGTCATATTTTTAATAATAAATTTGATTTACGTTATACTGAATGTGAAAACATCCTCAATACTTTCAAACAACTAGAAAATGCGTTAGATCAAGCTATGTGTGAATTAGAGAGACCTGAAAATATATCCTATTTTAGATTATCTATGTTATAAGCTGTTTCAATTAAAGTATTATGAAAACCACAATCCAAAATATAAAGCTAATATGTATAAATGTGTCAGACCCATTGGTAAGAAGACCCTTCAACAATATGAATTATTTGTGGGAGAGAGTATGTGAAATAAATAAATGGCTTGGTATAAAGACTAATAATAATGTTTTTGTGAAGAAATTTAAGAAGAAGATTGTTACAGTTTAGGACGTTGTAAACGTTTTATCGTATTTGATTTGATTTTGGTCACCTATCATACAACAATTTTAGTTCTAATGTAAAGTTTTCGGTGTCATAAGTCTCTCCGCGTAAATATGAACGTATTTGATTTAGAATTTTTTGATAACTCGTATAAGCAAATTTAGACATTTCTATTTTCCTGTTATAGTTCTTCAGCTTTAATAATCCTTGTATGATTACTCCTAATCCCCCTACAGCGCCTATAATAATCGGGTTTAGTGTTATCGCCCCAGTTACAGTACTTGTACTGACTAATACGATGCTAGTTAAGTTCAGAAATATATTAACCTTCTTAAAGTGTTTATACGCCTGCTTATAATACCAAGTCTTCTTATGATAATAAGCATATAATTTCTTCGACGTCTCAACCTCTGTTTCACTCAGATTTCCATCTATATGATTGAAATGGAATACACTAATTTTACTCGTTTTACTCATTCCTATTATATTATTATGTTAGATTATATGAAATCATATAAATTGTTGATACATCTGTTTGTATTCACCATCATTAATCAAACCGTCATTATAAAGCTTATCAAGTATCTCAACAGCTTCGTTTGAGATCTCCTTACTATTATTTCCCGCATTTTTAGATGCAATTATTAATTCTAACCTTTCACATAATTCATTAGGATTACCAAAATACTTTATTTTACCTTTATTACAACCACCTAACTTTTTTCCTAAACCGATCTTACCACTTTTGGTTATATATGGAGAGATTTCCGACAGCTCAATCAATTTATTAAAGATTATTTGAGCATTCTTTTAGGATTGTACCGTTTTGTTAATAATTCTATAAAGGAATGATCAATTTTATGGCTCAATACTTTTTTACCATTTTTGTATGTTTCAAGCCTCATCTCAAGTAGTTTAGCGGGATCAATATATAAGTTTCCAAACATATAATCAGATCCTATTTTTAGACCAGTACCGCTTGTTTTTTTAGATGATTTTAATGTCTTAAGTACGTCCTCTTCTGGAACAAAAGTGACTTCCTTTGGTGTTTCTGATTTTAGTTTTTGTACTTCCTTAGAGTATTTATTTAATGTTGCTTTTTGGTTACCTATAGTGTTTTTATTGTTGTATATGACTTAGACTCTATGATTTGTTCATTCAATAGGCAATATTCGTATTCTCACGGACGAGCTGGAACGAACACTCAATGGAGGCTCGTGCGGGGGAATTCGCTAAAAACTATTTAGCATTAGAAAATATTCCCCCGCATGAGCCTCCATTGAGTGCTCGTTCCAGCTCGTCCGTGAGAATACGAATATTGCCTATTCTTTTATGTGTTTTTTATTGAGTATTCTGAAGGTATTTCTTTTAAACTCGGGTCAAACCTTAATTTTTCTAATCACTTAGATTCGAATATTCCAAAAATTGGTTTTATCTTCTTCGATTTCACACCACCAATAGCCCCCTCATCATATCCTATATTCTCTTCATCATCTTCCTCAATTGGATCGTAATGTAATGGTAATTTACCAATCCATGATTCTAAACCTTTAGTAGATCCTTGTGTTGAGATGGCTTCAGTTAATGTATCAATTGCTTCAGTAATATTCACTTGATTTTCCTGTAGCTGTTCAATCATTTTATCTTGTGTCTTCTCAGTTGCCCTTTGTGCCTTCTCGATTGAAGATGTCATAGGTTGGTATAGCTTTTCACCAGCTTCTTGTAATGCTTGATCACCTAACTTCTTATCTAGTAATCGTTGTTTTAAGATTTTCCTATTTTTCAAGAACGTGTTAATTAAATTTGCTCTTTCTTCTACTGATTTAACAGTTCTGAACGAATTTTTTACTCTAACTTAGCGTAACTTTTTGAAATCATATATAAATCGATTCATTTTGGTAAGTTTATTAATCTGTAGCTAAGTAAAAACCATCAAAAAATTTCCTATATATCTCGGGAATATGCTTAGAAGTTTTATCTAAAACCATGAAATTATATGTTTTCGAATTGTTTTCTACTTATATTTTTACAATTATCATCAGCTATGTCTGATATCCTTATTATCTAATCCACCAAATAATAAAAACATTTAGTATTTCTCCGAACATATTTTGGTACATCATAGTAACTTTGACATAAATATATACAATTGCAGTTTTTATTTCTAGATAATGAGAAGTATTCCTTGACATTATTCATGTTTTTATTATCTATCTTAATATCATCAAATACGATAACTTTATTAGTGTCATCATCTAGTTCTTCAATAGGTGTGATATCTTCTGGATCACATAATTCAATATTACATATAGCATCATCTTCTACCTCGTCATTAATAATGTCATGAAATTCTTGTATCAATTGATATTTATCTTGCTGTGGATTTAATGTATAAATTTTACAAAAAATCATAATTCATCCATTTTATTAGCATTTTTATTAACAAGTTTGTCTTCCCTTGACCAGTGCTACCAACTAGCATATAATGGCAATTGGGTATTAGGAAGTTGTGTTTTGGTTTCTTATTTTCTCTTTCGACATCATCAAAGTTGATTATATCCATAGTTTATATAATGTGTGTATATAATATATGAGTTATACACGATTCGGAACAATTGATAGAAATGTGGGAGAGAATACGATAGACATAAATCAGTTTGTACCAATAAGATTTGTATCTTATATTGTGAAAGAAATATCAAATGTGTGGAGCCATAGTGATACAGACTGGATAGACATACCAGACTATGAAATACAAATAAATCCCAAAAATTAATAATATAATGAGATTATCATGCAACCTTTATATTGGAAATGATAGAAACGGAGCAATTTTTGGGTTTCGTTGGGTGTTAATTACAGTAATAAGTCCAACCCATCACTTACAAGCAATTATCGGTGTAAATAGTTTGCCAAATGCAGTACTTGGAAATAGAATCTAGTTTTGCTGTTCAACCATCAAGAGATCCAGAAACATCAGTTTGTATTTCAGATATATCATTTAATAAACCTTTTAGTACTGAGTTACATATATATAAATTACAATGTAAAATAACAGATACTGGAACAATGACATTAAATAAGTTTTATAACGATGCTAATGCAGCTTGGAATGCCTATACAAAGTTAACAACGAGATTACAGGGATGACTAAATCTTCTCAGTCTGGTGTTAATATATACACATCAGAATAATATACGTATATAATATAAAATGAGCTATTCAATATTTGGAACACTATATAATGATGATAAAGGTAATCAGATTCAAGGTCATAAAGGCGATCAAGGAATTCAAGGAATTCAAGGTCCTAAATGCAATCAAGGAATTCAAGGATTCGAGGTCCTAAAGGCCCTAAAGGCGATGCAATAAGTGTTATGTACGGCAGTCAAACGTTTAACTATGCTAATTTTTTAATGAAAGGGGTAAATTGGTCCTCATCTAATAACGTATCTACGTTTATGATTGATCAAAATCCTTATATGACTAATGTCACTCCAGAGCCAAAGCATAGAGTATGGAGGATCATCGAGACATTCCCACCAAATTCAACAGAAAAACTAACCATGACTCTACCAATTAACAATGATAATTTGAATGAAGGTTGTGAATCTTACACAGTTAGGGTTGAAGCTTATGCCAGCACTGGAACCATAACATTAAGCTCTTTATTAAATTAACAGGACTTAAGTTTTATATCAAACACATCGAAAAGTGGAAGAATGCAATCTACAAACACAGGCTTTCAAGAGCTAACTAAAGTATAACAACATCTGCCAACAACAACACAGGTAAATTATCATTTTCATTGAGCCATAGTCACTCAACAAATCAGATAATTAATATTTACGTAGGGATCGTCAAAGAAGTGCTATACACAAACAAATTTATGAATCGTTCTGTATTCGATGATTTTTTTATCTAGTTAAAGATGCAATAAACACAACTGTTAATAAAATGGTTGGTAACATTGTAGGTCAAAAACTTGAATATACAAGAGTAGGACCAATTAATGTTCGAATAATTAACAATTATTCACCGAAATAGTTATTATATTTTCTGTCAGAAAGTTCAAGAATGCATTTCCAAGTAAGAGGTAAATAGACTTCGCGCGCGAGATCGAGATGTGGAACTAAAACGGCGCGAGAAAAGTCACATGACAACATCAGGCGATCAAAGAATCACAAATGTCAATGTGTCTCGTGTGTTCAATCAATCCAGCGTGGATCTCAAGGTGAAAATCACTGTTTTGTCCCAGTATCTAGTATCTTTACTGATGGACCAAAAAGGGAAAGTTCAGTTCCTCATTCTTCACAGGTTTTGCTGGCTGTTGCTACCTGGAAGATTTAAATTGAAGTTGAAATTGCAGTTGTGAAACGTGCCGCCAGGAACCAAGCCATGAACAAGATGCTGGCCATCAAAGGACAAATTTCCAGCTGTGGTTGTAATCGATGCTGCTAGTGGTATTTGAGTGGAGGATGTAACAGCATTCGTTTGAGGAACCACAACACTTTGGTGATCAGTATGGGAACCAGAATCGAAGACGTTTGCAAGCTCGTGAGACATGTTTTTGAACTGCTGAAACGTCGGGGTGTCACAGTAACTCTCGATACTTGCTTCGCTCTGGTGACCGGTAATTGCCTTAATATGTCGACTTTCGATGTTTGCAGCAGACAAAACTGTTACTGTAGTCGCTCTGATGTAGTGATTTGTTAAGTTCGGCTTTATTCCAGCTCTTGAAGTCATGCCGCGAAACATATTTTCGAGAGTATTGTGGCCGAGAGGACTCGAGCCAAACCAAACTGAATCGTTCACAGGATTGAAAGATTTGCAGGCACTTCTTGGTCTTTGAAAGAGACTGCTGCATTCAGGATTCAGGTGGGAAATATATTTCTCGATTAGTTGGACTGGGCATCGTTTGGAGCCAGGTCTCTCAAAGATTTTCCCGTTAGAGGCGTCTTCTTTGTCTTCTAGACCTCCTTGGTGGTTTTTTGTTGACAACCATTCGGCGTTTTTCTCAAAACAAGCATGTTTTTCTTCATCATCTGCTGGTTTTCTCTTCCTCTCTTGCCGAGAAACAAAGACATGAAAAACCATGCCGTTTGCTGTAATTTGTGCGGCTGGAGTGTGTCAATCTCGACGAGCCCGCCTTCCTCGTACAGCTTCGCAACGATTTCCTTCGTCAATGGTTGTTTGTGTACAGTTGGAGCAATATTGCCATTCCTGCTGAGGGTTTTCAAAAAGTTACTGAGAGTTTTATTGGCTTCGGTAAACTGGCTGTCTCCAACAATGGAAAAAGGTTTACTTAGTGGAGGACTTCTTAAGTAACGATCCATCGCTGCACGAATCGAGGTAAGCGATGTCTTGTCGTAAAAATTCCCGTCGCGTTTTCTTGCCGACAAATCTTGTTGTAGTTGGAACCATTCTGCAAAACATTTCAAAACTAACTTTCAATGTTTTCGCGTAACGCAACATTTGTAAACAACATTTTGTAAATGTTTTCTTTAGTAAAGTTGTGGGAAAATGTAAAAACCTACCTGTGAATACGGCTAAACCGAATGTCGTTGCTTTTTGTGTTCGTGGGTACAGCTGCTTCGTTTATAGCCAAAATTTCTTCCTCCGAGACGGCAGCAAACCGCGAAGCCATTTTGTCTCCAAGCTACAAATCAGGGAATATGATATCTTATTATACGACTTGGCGTTTTCGAGTGCAAATACGGGCTAAAACGAGTGCAAATATGAGACGGTATTACACGGGTCACAAACCGGTTTTCGCCGGTTTACCAGCTGACCGTAATACTGTATCGACGTTAAGATGGACGACTATATTTTTAATAACCTAATTTGAGATTACTCTGACAACGAAGAAGGTCCAAATTTTACTGTTAGCTTAAACTTCAACGAAGAAACTGAGTCTGGCAGTGTTTTAGATGAAGACGAGATTGATACATTTATCAACGAAAACAAAAATGTAAACACACAAAAAAAAAGGCTGACCTGAATATCTTCCGTCGCTGGTGCTCCACGATAAAAGAAGAGAGAGACTTGAGGGAAATTCAAGTACAAGAACTTGACAAGATCCTCTGTCATTTCTTTGTAAAAGTGAGAAAAGCTGACGGAACTGACTACGAACCAGGTACCTTAACTTCATATCAGCGAAGCCTCGACAGGTATCTTCGAGAAAACGGAAAACTCTACAGCATTATCACAGATAGAGCATTTCAAAAGTCAAGAGAAGGTCTCGAGGCCAAACGTAAAGAGTTGAGGAGAGCTGGGAAGGGAAGAACGCCCAATAAAGCACTTGGTTTAACCGAGGACGAAGTGGAGAAGCTGTGGACCGAAGGACTACTTGGTAGCCATTCCCCTTTAACGCTCCTGCAGACCGTTTGGTTTAACAACACTATGTACTTTGGATGGCGAGCCAGGGATGAACACCGTAAAGTCCAGCAGGGTGACCTGGTCACACAAAGGGAAGAAGGTCCATCCGGAAGAGAATATGTGATGTGGCAAACAGAGAGAGCCAGCAAAACTAGAACGGGAGCAAAAGACACAATGCCCGAGCGGTATTTCAACCCTCGGATGTACGCTACAAATACCAAGAGATGTCCCGTAAAATTATTCAAGGCTTACCTGGAAAGAAAGCCAGATGCGATGAAGCAGCCGGACAGTCCATTTTATCTGGCCTACATATCGAAGCCAAAGACGTCAGTTTGGTACAAAGCCTCTCCTCTTGGTGTAAACTCCTTGGGGAACTTCATGAAGTCGATGGCAAGATCTGCAAATCTGACCGGGAGACATACGAATCATTCAGCGCGACGTACGATGGTGACCACTCTTCGTCACGAGAATATAAATCCCTTGGATATATCTCAGCTGTCTGAACACAAAAACCTCAAGTCCATTGACACGTACTCAGAAGCGAGCGAAGATCAGCAGAGAAGGATGTCCTTTGCCATAAGTGGCAGGAGTGGAGGTCATGTCAAGCCACCTCACGTCCAAGTCAACAATAGTGCCACCTCCACTCAAACTCAAAGCTTGTCAACTGAGACCTCTGCCAACGGCATGCTATCTGGAGCCGTTTTCAATAACTGCACCATCACTTTCTACTCTCCTGGAATTGAGCAGCCGGCGAAGCGACAAAAGAACGACGACTAAACTTCTTGACTCAACTCAAGCCACGGTGATATTTGCTCGCACGTGTTCGCCTTTTATCTCGAACAGAACAGCAGATCTCCATTATCTCGTCCTCTATCAATGAGATTCCATTTGTAGATGCTCTTGCCGATTTCTAAAAATCATTTAACCATGTTTTGTTTCATCTACAACCTTTCTTTAGGGTTTTTACAGCTGAATATGAGCTAAGACGGCATCAGGAGATCTGCAGTGAACAGTTCATAGATTTTCTTTGACTGTTACAAGCACTTGAAAGTTTTTTTTTACGCGAGCCAATTAAAATCGCGTTATTTTAAAATACAACCAATCAACATTCAGCGCACGTCAGAATAGTTTTCTCTTGTAATTAAACACTCGTGAGTGAAGCGAAATTAAACGTGTTTTCTTATTTTTCAATCTTGTTGTTTGTTGTCGTATAATAAATAATTTATTACACGAAGAGTTGTGTAATACGGCTGGGATTTTTTACTCGTAAAAATACTCAGCCGTATTATACAACTTTCCGTGTAATAAGCCCTTTATATTCATTGTTTGAGTAGCTAATCAGAGCGCACGAAAAGTCATATTCACTGGTGTGGTATATACTAAACCCTTTTATTCTGAGGCTGATGAAACCCAACACTGTTTATCAATTAATAGGGCAGTTTTATGTAGAATCAACTGATACGACAGTCAGCATAACAGTAGATCAACGAAAAGTAATTAATGGACCAACATCCATAGTATACATCAAATACCAGCTAGCTTGACACCAGTCTATTTTTCTATATTTATAACAACACCATCAAATAACATTGTAGATATGGTTATTGAAGTTAACTTTAGATTTACAAGTTCAGCGTCACATACAGCAAAATTAAACATGAGTTTAATTAACAATACTCAATTACAATCATTCCTCATAGCAAAAGAGTATCCAGAGTTCCAATACACACTTGACAGTAACGGTAACGCAACATTACCATAAAATTGTATAACCAAATAATATATAATGCAAACTACGTTATGCTTTGATAGTAAGAAAGGAATTGGTTCATCTGAAGACTTTACGATATACTTCGATTCATCATTAGAGCTTGATAGTGCAAGAAGCTACCAAATTTCTTTAATAAATGCATCCATGTGGTACTCTTGGTATAATATAACAAGTGAAAATAACCAATTTCGATATAATAATGGTACATCATGGAAGATTTTTACATTATCACCCGGTGCATACAATATAACAGACATAAACAGTACTTTGAAGCATCATATGAAGCAAAAAGGAGATTGGGACAGTGTTAACAATAAATACTATATTAAGATCTGTTATGATCTGGAATGCCTTAGATAGCACACTTAAAGCGTCAACTTCAGTTCCTCAATTTAAGAGAGCTCTTAAGTCCAAGTTACTAGCTTCTTATTACGACTGAATTCAATGTAATAGTCTTTAATCTTAGATATGACAGTTTTTACGCAATTTTATCGATAAGTATTTTAACAAATTTGTAGTTTCTCCTAGTTTAACTTATTTTAATTTATTTGTAAATATATGTTGAAAAGCCCTTCTGGAAACTTATATTAAAGATCTGCATGTATGTATGTACCTAATTTCAATATGCTAAAGTCTATGATTGAGTTACAAAATGGTTATCAAGTGGATTTTACTATTAATAATAGTTTTCGGAAAATCCTTGGATTCACCTCTAAGATAATACAAGATAATGGTTCCATAATAGTGATAATATTGTGCAAATAACAGATGTTGATATTATACAAATACATTGTGTTTTGGATAGTTATATAAATGGTAGTACGAGTTCAGTTATATATACCTTCGTTCCATCAGTACCACCAGATTACCTTATAAATATACATCCTAACCAACGATTTAATATGAATATATCAAAAAGAGGATTAATTAACAGTATATCATTCTCACTTAGATCAAACAGGAAATTTGATAAATATGAATAATGAGGGAGTTACATATTATATTCATCTTAGTGAAATTGTATAACTATAATATATAAACAATGTTATTAACAAGAGAACAGTATATAAAACATAAAGTTATTGGTAGTAACCTTGTTGGTAATGTGTTCAACAAAGCAAATAACACGCTTTCAACAGCTAGCAAATTACTAACAAGACCCATTACTGCTTTAAACAATAAACTCCTTAAACCAGCCGTTACAAAGGCTCTTCCATATGTTAAACAGAAGGCTGTTAATGTAGGTACTAAAGCTATATTACAAAAAGTAAAACAAGGTGTTAGAGACTTTTCATCAAATCCGAAAGTTAGAAAAGTCTTGAAGTAATATATAAAACACGAGAGCTAGTGTTTTTCCAGGGTATCCAAACACCGAGAAAGATGAAAGCACGAGGCCGCTTTGGCCGAGTGCTTTTATTCTTTCGCGGTGTTTGGATTCCCTGGTGAAACACGAAGCTCGAGTTTTTTTTATATTACTTCTCAATCGAAAACAATACCTGCATTCATAAATCATTAGAAAGTATTGTTTGCCTGGAATTTTATTGCATGTAATTATAGACTACAGGGGTTGTGATTGTTATTTTGTCATTTCAACAAACGGCCTGATAGCGTAGTGAGCAAGACAGCGGACTGGTAGTCAATAGCAGCCATGAGGATGATGGTTCGAATCACACTCTGGACGCCGATTTTTATTTCCGTCTTCTCCTTCACTTCTCCATGCTGTAATCCTTGTAGGTTAATTAGGTCCAACACAGATGAATATCACTAGTGATTTGGATATCCAAACACTATGTTCATATAGTGTTTCATTGGGTATGTAAGTAGTTAGCGGTTCATGAATATGATGATTAAGAACAGTTTCATCACTAGGGATAGAAATCAGTTGGGTATCCAAACTCATCCACCTGACCAAATGCAGTCCTCTGATTGACTGAAAAGCTCATGAATTATTAATGAGTTCGAGAATGATCGATCAAGAGCTATTTTATCAAATATTATTGCTGGAAGTGGTTTGAAACGATTGTAGTAACTTTAATCTAAACATATAATATAATGACAGAAGTAATTAGCCCATATTTTCAATTTGATGACACAAATGTAATTGATAATTCAATTACTAAATTTGAGTATATTGAGTACATTCCAAGAGATTCAAATGATATGGATAAAGATGGTCAGAGGATCATTGAAACAAGAGATGAAGACGTATATTTGCTTCCACATAAAGCTATGCTAGAGGTTCGTGGTAAGCTACAAACAAATGCTAATGCTGATTATGCTGAAGCAGATATTGTATCACTTGTGAATAATGCATATGGTCTTTGTTCTCAAGTGCTCAATATCAGATTAATAACCAAATAGTAGAAAGCATAAACGATTATCTACCAGAAGCAAGAACAATTCTGAACACTGTAATGTTTTCTGACGATTACAGCCGTTCTACTGCTTCCAATATGTTATGGTTTAAAGATACCTCAACAGGTACACCTATTTTGAAGTTCACGACTACAATTAATGCAATCGATGCTGCTGCTAATGCAGCTGCCGTTAGAACAGGAACACAAGCCCTAGTCGTTGTATACACACAAGATCAAGCAGCTAATCTAGGTTTTAGTGCTAGACATGCAACGGGAAATGAACAAGTCTCCCTACTCCTTACGCTATCACAAGTTTTTGGTTTTTGCAAGGATGTGACAACTGTGTTTAGAGGAGTAAAACACACTATTATCTTAAACAGAGCATCAGCAAACAATTACATAATGAAAACTAATGCTGCAGCTGTTGGTAAGTTTAAAATTACTCATCTATCAATGTGGATGCCAAAAGTTGTCCCTTCATTAGAGATACAAGCAGCTCTTGATGCTAAATTAGTGAGTCAGGTTACATAAAAGATTTGTATTACGAACAGGTGTTTGTATACAGAACTATGTTTCAGGCTGTTGAAATTAATCCCACATGGAGGATAACGACACAGTCGGTGTTGCCTAGACATATCTTTATTGCTCTTCAGTCAAGCAACAGACATCCAGCAGCTAATGCACAGAATGTAAATAATATGATCTTCGACAATGGGAATCTAACAAGAATCAGTGTTAGGATTAATAGTGTACAATATCCAGAAAGGGAAATCGAATGTAATTTTACTCCAGCTAATAGGAATTATACAATATCATACATGATGTTTATGGATGCTGTTAACAAATACCAAGATACAGTTACTGGTAGTCAATTATCAGCAGAGGATTGGTCAAGTTTATATCCAATTCATCATTTTGATGTTAGTAAACATTCAGAGCAATTGAAAACCTCTATGGCAGATATTGAGTTCGATTTACACTGGGAGGTAACTTCCGAAATATAGAAAACAATGCTGATATACAGTATTATGTATACGCCGTTGTTATTAGTGATAGACATATGCAGCTACAAGGATTGTCTAGTAGAATGAATGTAATTGTGTAATTATTATGTAATGATATTATATATAAATGAGTTATATCAGAACTGGATTAAATCTAACTGAATCTCAAAAAGAATCAATTAAAAATGCTTACATAAATAAGAAACCAGTTAGCTTAAGATTGAATAAAAATCAACTATTAGGAAACGATTTTTTTTATATTTAACAAAAGCACAGTATAAGGTGGTTGTAGCTAAAAGAGGACTGTCTGGAGTTGAATTAAAATTAGCAAAAACACAAATTAGTAAACAAGGGGGATTTATTGGTGGATTAGCTAATTTAGCTAGAATGGTTGCTCCTATGTTTTTGAAGAAGATTTTACCATCATTAGCGTTGGCTGGAGCTACAGGGGCTATTAGCGGTGCAGCAAGTAAAGCAGTTCAGGTTAAAGGAATAAAGAGAAAACCAAGAAAACGTAGACCAACGAAGGGTAAAGGACTCATACTAATTCACCTTTTAAAAACATTTTATTACTGGGAGCAATTCTATAAATAGTTAGAGCACTTTACAATAAAAATAGAAATAATAATAATAGTAACAAAAACATATATAATATTATGTAATGATATTATATATAAAATTCCAACAAATTATGTAGAAACCTCATTAAAGTTGTCTGAGACACAGAAACGTAAGATAGCATCAGCTGTTAAAAATAAAACATCTACCATAATTAGATTATCATCTTGTGACTATCATGGTAATGATAAACTTCATTTAATGAGACAGTAGATAAATAAAATCCATAAAGCTAAATCAAAAGGTGTGGGCGTAGATATTAAATTATCAAAAACCCAGTTAACTAAGAATGGAGGTTTTTAGGAGCTTTACTTAGTGGTTTGACAGCTTCTTTGCTTCCTAATCTAATTGGAAGTATTTTTGGTAAAGGTGTTATGTTACCAGGCACTCAGCCAAAGTCAAGTGGAAGGGGTATTAATCTTTCAGCCCTAAAAACACCTCCATTTATTGGACATTGGAATTCTGATGGTACGATTGGTTATGGAGTAAAACAAAAGATCTCAAGAAAGAAGACAGCCAAAGGTTTAGTACTTCCAGGAACAATATTGAGGCGTCCACCTTTTTAGGAACATGGAAATACTAAAACCCTTAAGTAACATATTGATAAGATAATGAAAGAACTAAATATTGTTAACTATATAGGTGCTTACACTAAGGATATGTTACCCGATAAAATCAATAGAAACGAGAGTGTGATAATCAACATTCAAGACTATTTATAAAGTGATGGTACTCATTGGGTTACTGTATATAACAATAACAATAATAACTATATTGAATATTTTGATTCATTTGGTTTACCACGAGCAGAAGATATAATAAAGTTCATGAAAACTAGTAACAAACAAATAGAGTATAATAGCTCACAGATACAAAACATGGATAGTATTATGTGTGGTTAATATTGTATATTTTATATCTTGGAAAGATCAAAGGGTAGAAAACCTATTGACATCTTGTTAGATTTTCAGTTTAAACCATCTATGTTTAATGAATCACTTATACAAAATTTTGCTTCTAATATTATGTAATGATATTATATATAAAATGACAAAGATATATTGTCTAAGACAGAAGAAACAAACAGAGACAAAGGATGAACAATTTATAAAAACGAAGAATGGTAGAACTCCGTTGACTGGTGTCTGTATAGAATGCGGAGCTCGAAAGTCAAAATTCATTAAAGCAACAGAAGGTGGTAGTATGTTGCCAGCTTTAGCGATTTCTGCTGGTTTACCATTAGCTGGTTTCGCCTTAGGAGCTAGTATGCTTCCAGGAAGTGGTAAATTAGTTTCAGCGTTTGGTAAAACTGCTATGAATTCATTAGCTAAAACAGCTCGTAGTAAAGATGCTGATTTCATTCAAAAAGAAGGTCAAACCTTATTGAATCGAGCATCTAAGAAGGTTAGAAGAGGTAGAGTAAACCATCCAACGCGCTTATACACAGATGTTTCAGATCCAGCTTCAGCTTTTTATAGTGATTATCATAAAAAAGGTGGTAAATTAGATATCCACAAAGCTATCTTAAAAGTAGCTCAAAAAAAGGTTTCACTTTACCCGGACATAAATTCACTGGTCCCGGAAAGCCATTACAAAAACAAGTAAAATGGGATCAAAATGGAAATATATTGGAAATATATCAACAACCTACTGGTAAAACTGATGCTGTAAGTATGCAACATGATGTAGATTATACCATTTGTAAAGATGATGTTAAATGTAAAAACAAGGCTGATGAAAAAATGGTTAAATCACTTGATGCTATCCCATGGAAGGAAAGACAGTGGGGTCATGCTTTAGCAAGAAATGCTATCGCTACTAAAGCGAAGCTTGGAATGGGTAATAAGAAATCAAAAAACGTAAGAAGCCGTCGGGGGAAGAAAACTAGCAAGAAAAACTAGCAGATGAATTACATAAACCCATCAAACGTAATTTCACTCGACGGCGTGTGATTGTGAATCATATTGATGAAATATGGTTTTCTGACCTTGTTGAAATGCAACAATTTAGTAAATGGAATAAGGGATATCGGTATCTTCTTATGGTTTTTTAGATGTGTTTAGTAAATATGGTTGGATTATACCTTTCAAAGACAAAAAAGGTGAATCCGTTATGAAGGCTTTTCAAACTATATTCAAAGAAGGTAGAAACCAGAATATTTATGGGTTGATAAGGGTAAAGAGTATTATAACAAACATGTGAAAGAATTATTAGACAAAAATTATATACAATAATATTGTATTCAACTGAAAATGAAGAAAAGTCATCTGTTTGTGAAAGATGGAATAGAACGATTAAAACTAAAATGTGGAAACAATTCACTATTCAAGGTAATACACAGTATTTAGATACTGGTAAAATAATACAATAACACAAAACATTCAAGCATCAGCATAACACCTATTGAAGCTAGTAAAAAGAAGAATGAAGGAATTGCTTATTTCAACTTATATGGTGATATGAAGCTATTAAAACAGAAACCTAAATTTAAAGTTGGTGATGAGGTAAGAATAAGTAAGTATAAAAGAAAAACATTTGATAAAGGATTATAAGAAGGGATTATAAGAAAAAACAAGCTTTAGTAAAATGGAAAGGATATAGTGATGAATTTAATAGTTGGATATCTTTGAAGGATTTACAAGATATATAAGCAAACCTTTGTGGTGAAGTCTTAACATATTTAAACACATAAAGAGATGTTATGTTATAGAATATAAATAGAATTGGAAATATAATAACTGTAAAAAAAAAAAATGTAGGTAGACCAAAAAAATACTTTACTGAAGAAGAACGAAAATATCATAAAAATCAGCAAACGCTAGCATTCATGTAAAGGCGTAGATGGATTTGTGACATTTGTAAAATTCAGATACATCAGGCACGTAATTCTGATGTAGTTTGATAAACGCATTATAAATGTTTTGTAAATCAAATTGTATATAACATTTTTTGTTTCATAAAACACTTAAAGAGATATTACGTTATAGAATATATATAGAATGGAAAAAAAATTATGTATTATAATAATATGGATAAATCTCAATTGAAGAAACTAAAGAAATATGAATTAATCAGATTGTTATTAAAACAGAATACTAAACCTAAAATTGAAATAGTGGATGATGTAAAAGCAACGTCTACACCACCTAGGAGACCTATTCCTTCTCGCAGAAGAAAGCGTAAAAGAGATGGTTAAACATTATGAAGAAAATATCATTCTTCCACCACTTGAATTAAGGGATGATTACAAACCTATAACAAAACCAAGAACTATTAAAAACATATACAAAAAACCTATCCCATTACCAAGGACTAAAATAACACAATTAGATAAAGCCCTAAAGGTTTCTACCAGAGCATATGAAATCACAATTAAAAATAATAAAGACCCATTGATACAACTAACCAATACAAGAAAAGGTATTGTAAACCAATTTAAAACTATATTGAGTGAAATAAAAACAAAAGGCTTTAAATATGTTGAAACACTTAAAGGTTACATTTGAGAAACAATTAGATGAAGACCAAACAACAATAAAAACAGTAAAACCATTACAATTCTAAATAATGATGATGTCAATGAAGGATTACGATTATCCAAACAAGAGATAATAAATAAGATAGCACAGTGGATATCAGAAGGTGCTTTTGCCTTAACGGCGATTTTCGTTGGCAGGAATCATGGAAGTAGATTTATTTGCACTGACATGTGCTCTGACAGTTGTGTTGTTCTGACGCTAAATGTAAATTTGTTAACGGTTCTTAAAACTGAACAATGTAACCTGCGTACTTATTTGCGCAATAATTTGTTTACTTATTGTCTCTAGGGGAGCATAGTTTGTGAGCTTGTAATGGCTGGCGCCCTAAATAACTTGACACTTAAACAGTGCTTGGATGGGCAAAACACTCCCCTACAGTTAGGAGGTGAGCCTACTAACGATCTTTCTGTTTATGATCTACGCTATTTACTTTAATCCTAGCTCTTCCTTGGTTGCGATTAAGCAAAGTTTGTGGATTGGTCTGTCGTAGCTTTCCTGGGAAGTCTTGATTCTGACTTTCCTCACCATGTCGTCTCTTCCTGGGTATATAGCCTCAACTAGTCCCATCTTCCAGTGTCTTCGAGGTGTGGCCTCTAGCTCAAGAACAAGATCTCCTTCTTTCATGTTTTCCCTGACACGGAACCACTTGTTTCTTGGGAGTAGATTAGGCGCGAAGTACTTTACCCATGACTTCCAGAATTCGTAGGTCTTCTTTTGACATGAGCGAAGTAGATTTCTTGGGTTAACTCTGTCCTCTTCTTTGGGAACTGGTGGTGGATTGCGTTGGCCAAGGATGAGATTGTTGGGCGTAATCGGGGGTTCACTCCAAATGTCTTCAGAACTCGGGTATAGGGGTCGACTATTGATCATGTAGGTGATCTCTTTCAAGAATGTATGCCATTGTTCCTCAGTATATGCGTGATTTTTGCATGTGTCATTCATTGCTTGACGTACGGACTTGATTAAGCTTTCGATGACTCCATTCTGGTGGTTTGCCTTTGGTGCATTGAATTCCCACTTGAAGTCACATGTAAACTCCTCTGTAAGGACTCTTTGGATTCTCGGGATGTCCCACTCTGTCATGATTTCCATGAGATAGGCTTGCGCACCGGTGAAATTGGTTCCACAGTCTGACCAGCATACGTTTGGATGCCCTCGCGTGCAGGCAAATCTTCTGAACGCCATTAAGAAGGTGTCTGTGCTTCTGTCTGTCACAAGCTCGAGATGAATGGCTCTTGTAGTCATACAAGTAAAAATGATCACTTTCGCTTCTTTACAAGTCTTCCGATTCATTTTGATCTGTACCGGACCAACCATGTCCGTCGCTGTATTCGTGAAAGCTGGGAGTCCTGTCGCAACTCGAAGACTGGGGATTTGGCCCATTAGTTGTTCCATTGGTTGTTTGCGTAGCTTCTTGCACGTTATGCAATTCTTTGTGAGTCGATTGGCGGTACTTCTTACTCTTATTATCCAGAACTTCTTTCTTGTGTCGTGTATCAGACTTTTGTATCCACAATAACCGCTTTGCTCGTGCAAGTGACGCAATAGTAGCATAACCATTTGATGGTCATGTGGTAGGATAATGGGCTTGCACATGTCTGGTGGAAGAGATCTGATGTTTTCCAGTCTGCCATGTGCGCGTAGTAAGCCATCTTCGTCAATTATCGCTTGTAGTTTCTTGTCGAGGCTTTGGGGATTTACCTTCAGCTGACACAACTTGAACAGCGTAGTTTCGGATTTCTTCAACTCATTTACTGTAATTGGACCGGTTTCTTTCTGAAATTTCTTCTGAGCATTATGCGCGAATCTTAAGACATAAGCTAGAATTCTTCTAATTTTCGAGAATGAGGAACATGATGTGAGCAAGTGTTCGAACACTGTATTATCTTCTCGCGCTTCTTCTTGGGTAGTACTGCTACTTGCAAATATATCCGTGTTTTTGTTGATTTCCTCTTCTTTGTTTCTTAGCTCACTTCTGTACTCTGTTGTACTTGTTTCTTCATCTTCATTGTCTTGATAGTTCCCAGTGTCTTCGTGGGTTACTTCTTCTGAAGTAAGTAGAAAAATTGGTCCAGCCATCCAACTTTTTAACTGGTCTGTATTGATGCCTCTACTGAGTGCGTCTGCGGGGTTGTCCTTCGACTTTACGTACTGGAAATTTCCGACATCCAAGCTCTCTTGAATTTCTGCTACCCTTGCGGAAACGAACGGCTTGAAATTTCTTGCTGGTGTTTTGATCCAGGAGAGGACAGTCTTGGAGTCAGTCCAGAACGTCTTCTCACAATCTTCGATGTGCGCAAACTTTAAGGCTTGTGCGCAAGTGCTGTATAGACGAGAAAGTGCTAGACATCCAAGCAGCTCTAATCTTGGGATGGACTTTTTCTTGAGAGGGGCTACGAAAGACTTGATCATGTTTGGAACGCAGCTGTAACTTCCATTTTCGAGTTTCCATCTGAGATATATGACAGCGCCATATGCCAGTTCGCCTCCGTCTCAGAATCCATGTAACTGCGGCTGTCCAACTGTATGGTCTGGCTTGATCTTGCGGTCGAATCTCAAGGTGAGTAAATGGTTCAGCAGCTGTAGATTGCTGTTCCACTTGTTTTGGATATCATCTGGAAAAACGTATCCCAGAAAAATCCGGATGCCCATAAATCTTGTAACTCTATTCCGAACTTCACGGTGACGGGGGACACAAGACCCAGAGGGTCCCAGAGTTGAGAGAGGAGAGCTAGACATTTTCGTTTGTTGAACTTCTTCTCTCCGGCGGCGATATCTTGTTTCTTGAACATGAACTGATCGCTTTATTTGTCCCACTTGTGTCCAAGAAAGGTTGAGTACTTCTCGCCTGACTCGTCGATTTTTCTATGATTCGAGTTCCAGGCTTTCACTTGGAAGTGTCAGGAATCAAGT
Source organism: Actinernus sp. WN-2022 (assembly GCA_030867875.1). NCBI lineage: Eukaryota > Metazoa > Cnidaria > Anthozoa > Actiniaria > Actinernidae > Actinernus > Actinernus sp. WN-2022. The sequence goes on along the minus strand of JAOWCC010000568.1, from coordinate 6,562 downwards.
ATTGTGTTGATATCTTTGATAATTTGTTTTGATTTCTCTGGAGTATCTCTTGAACCTCCGATGTAGTCGACGTATAATTGTTCTCGTAACTGTCTTGAGGCCTCAGGAAGTTCTTCTTCTAAAGACTTGGCTAACACGTTTATTGAGCCTGTTACAATATCGGGCGCTGGCTTGTCTCCAAAGTTCAGCCGAAGCCATTAATACACTTTCGGTTCGTCGTCTCCACTTCGTCTGAATAAGAACCTGTGGTAAATCTGGTCTTCTGTATGAATCAAGATCTGGTTAAACATCTTGCGCAGATCACCGCAATAGGCCACGTGATCCCATCTCCACGCCATCAGGACATCAGGAATGTTGTTGATGTAGTTCGGACCTTTCTCTAAACGATCGTTTAGGGAAAGACCGTCACGTCCTTTCGCAGACGCGTCGAATACCAAACGGGTTGATCTTTCGGGTGTGAAGACCGCATGCATTGGTAAATACCACTCGGGCTTCCTGTGGTCTATTTCATTCTTTGGCACTTCGGTGACAAACTCTTGATCCACTAGCTTCTGTACTTCTCCTTCAATCTCTTTGAAACAGTTCTTCTTTCTGAAAGTATTTTCGGACGAGAGCATTCTACTGTATGCAATATCGTAATTGCTCTGCTTTGGCGGTCCGTCCTCTTTCCACGGCATTTTCACTTCGACTCTTCCATCAGTCAACTTTATTGATTCAGCTAAAGACTTGATAAACTTGTTTCCCTTTAGCATATCGTCTGTGCACGTGCACAACTTGGTGGGTTTCACGCCAAGTAAGTCCTCCTCAAGCAGCTTCTTGATGTCTTCCTCGGTATTGATGATATTAATATCAACTGAGATGTTGTCGCTTGTCTTGTCGCTGAATACTCCTAGAATGTACCATCCGAAACAGTTGCGTTTAGCGATTGGTTTCTCTGGGTTTCCATATCTCGTGTGTACGTCTATGAAAGCAGCGGGAAAATCCGTACCGATTAAGAGATCAATTAATCCGCCCGCTAGATGGAGTTTATCAGTCATTGAATTCAAATGTGAGTAGCTTTCTATAACGCTTTGATAGATGGTTCTTGCGGCACTACACGGATTTTGAACAGTGTAAACTTGTATGTTCTTTTGTATATCGTCATCCTCTAGTGGTGCTACGGTAATTTTGATTTGCTCAGAATTCTCCGTCCTTTGTTCCCCTCCCGCTAGATTCATGGTTACATTGGTTTTGGGCCCCTCTAGTCCAAGATGTTTGGACGTAGCTTTTGACATTAAGCTTGTGTTTTACCCGCTATCAATCATTGCTAATATTTCGACAAATTCCCCTTCTTTGTCTTTCACGCGCAGTTTTTGAACGGGACAAATACCCTTTATCTTCTTATCTTGTATGGTGTTGTTTTGTGTTTCTGGTTTTGGCACTTTTGACTCAAAGCGTCTAGCATTAGGATTAGTCCCCGGCACGTGCATTGACATGCGTAAGGGCGTGTGTGATGACGCGTGTATTGGAGCGTATATTGGCGCAGGAGGTGGCGCTGGAGGTGTCTGATTGGAAGCTGGAATGTTATTATATATAGCTTCTCCGATCGTTATGGAGGGAACGGTGATGACGCCTGTCGCATTGATTACATGATGTCCCATCTGGTTTACGACAAATATTAGTATGATGACCCCTTAGACGGCAGCGGTTATTTTGCTTAACTACTTCCCAACGGTCGTTTACTCCAAAACTTTGATATACGGGACAGGCAGGGAGTAAATGTTTGTACGTACACCCCAAAGGACATATTTCGTCTTGGTTTACTGTATCATTTGATCATTGTAGTTGATTGGACGAAATGTTTTCTGAGGCATTGTTGTCAGAAGCATTGATTTTAGACGTTTTCTGACCTGGCAATTGGTTTTCATTGTTTTCTTGCTTTTTACCTCTTGATCTCAAATTTGCTTCTCTATGAAGCCATTGAATCAGGTTGGGAATGTTTTCATCTTTGTGTTTTCGAAACATTTCGCGTCCAAATTCTGCGTTATCTTTAGCGTCAAGCTTGGAAAGCAATTGTGACATGACGAATGGGGCTTCGGAAGTTTCAGTCACCATGCATCCGTTTTCCTCCATATCAGTTGCAAACGCAAGAATTTTAGAGGCGTGTCAAGGAATTTGCATCACTTTTCAGTTGTTCATGGAACGCAATGTCATACAACAATTCGTCCATGAGCTTTCTTTTATCAGCAAATTCGATATATAATATTTCAAATCCCTTTTCGACTGATTTGCAGTTCTTTACTTGATCATCCCAAAAGGAATATCTGGGCAAAGCTCTACGAAAACGCACTAATTGTTCGTCTTTGTCCTGATTATATTTCAACATCCAATGTCTAAACTCATGTTTCCAAGTTGAGTATGATTTGCGCTTTCCGTCCCAAGTTGGGACAGAGAGTTTTTCTAACCCATGACTCATCACTCTTACTAGAAGTTAGTGTCTCCGCCATTTTCATGACCGTCGACGTCATCGCTGTAATAGCATCTTGTTTTAGTTATGTTTGGTTTCAGTTGTGTTTTTTTCTCATACTGCGCGAAACTACTGGTACAAGATAGATAATCAGTTTTCACTTTAGCTCCAATCTTCTTATTATCCTCTAGAATCTTTCCGTTTTCATCAGGAGTAGATATTTTTCCATCCAAAACTTTATCTGTAATTGTTTCTTGTTGTTGTTTCACATTGCGATATTTTCCCTCAATTTGTTTATACACGTTTTCTATTTTGGAAAGTTCTGCCTCGACTTGCATCAATACTTGAAATTCTTCGAATAGTTCATAGAGAGAGGCGATGGTGTTATCCCTTTTTCCCAGAAGCGCATTTGTATCTATTTTGGGCGGCATAATTATATGTTACGTTTAACTTGAATAAATACTTGAATAGGTCTCCATAAATATACGAAATATTGACTTGTTATATTTCTTATTTCTTACTTGTGCGTTTTGAAATGTTTTTTTAAACAATCAGTTATCAGATCCTTCGCATCAGTGAGTTCGTTACGTTCGTTAACTGAGTTCCTTTGTGTGAAATTATTGAATTCTTCTGTAAGATAAATTGGTTTTCGTTTACCTTTTGCCGGTAGAGCACGTATCGTCGGCTTGACAGTTTGTTCGGGAAACGTGAACTTTCAGCTTGGGCTTCGTGGCCTTGGGGTGGTTCCTGAACTGTGAAGACTTGAGCTTTCTTCCGTATGCTTGGTTTTCTCTGTATTTCTTTATCCGGTTGGCGTCTTCCTCCAACAAGAATTTGACTGTTTTGCCTTTAACGGCGATTTTCGTTGGCAGGAATCATGGAAGTAGATTTATTTGCAATAAATGTATAGCCAAACTATGATATAATAAAGAGAAGTACTTTAGCATAATGTTCTAGGTTTAAATGATTGAATAACAAAAAATAAAGTATATAACTTACTTCTTGTATCTTCTTCCATGTGCTCTGACAGTTGTGTTGTTCTGACGCTAAATGTAAATTTGCTAACGGTTCTTAAAACTGAACAATCTAACCTGCGTACTTATTTACGCAATAATTTGTTTACTTATTGTCCATAGGGGAACATAGCTTGTGAGCTTGTACAGGCTGGCGACTTAAATGACTTGACACTTAAACAGTGCTTGAATGGGCAAAACAGAAGGTTCCGGATGGACTATTGAATCAGTTGATAAACATTACATCAATATAGTTAAATATGAACCCTTGAAGGCAAATTCATACATACAATTACCATCTGAACTTCGAGACCCAGCTAAAGGATTGATTAACATAAAAATGAAGATAATGAATGTTTTAAATGGTGTCACATTAGACATTTAAACCCGCAAAATAAATATCCTCAGAGGGTTAAAATATCTGACAAACAATGTGTTGAAAAGCTGGATTATTCAGGTATAATAACAGTAAAATAAAATAATAAAATAGAAAAGCAGAATAGTAGCAATATTAACGTATTTGGGTATGAAGATAAACAACCATATCCCATCTATATATATCAAAAGAAAAGTTTGAAGATTATATGGATTTGTTATTGATTACAAAAGATAAAAATAAGCATTATATATATATATATATTAAGAATTTTAATACGTTTATGTATATCAAACTAAATCACATCAAAGAAAACATTTTTGTAGATATTGTTTGCAGTGTTTTAGCTCTGAAAAAGTATTGATTAATCACAAAGAAAATTGTATTCAAATTAATGGAACACAAGCAATTAAAATGCCTAAAAAAGGTGACAACATCCAATTAACAATTTTCATAAACAATTAAATATTCCCTTTGTAATTTATGCAGATTTTGAAGCAATTACTGAAAAGATAGATGGCTGTAAACCAAAAAATGATAATTCATATACTGAAACCTATCAAAAACACACAGATTGTGGTTATGGTTATCAAGTTGTATGTTGTTATGATGATAAATATAGTAAACCAGTAGAGATTTTGTAGTGGTGAAAATGCTGTTTACAAATTTATGAAAAAAATGTTAGAAGAATTTAAATATTGTAATAAGATGAAGAAATACCACTTAAATAAAGATATGATATTAACAAAAGAAGATATAAAAGATTTCAAAACAGCTGATAAATGTCATATTTGTAATAAAAAGTATACAGAAAGTGATGTTAGAGTTAAAGACCATTGTCATATAACTGGTAAATACCACGGTTCTGCTCACCAAGATTGTAACATCGACTTTAGATTGACTGATAAGATACCAGTTATTTTCCATAATCTTATGGGTTATGATAGTCACTTTATCATGCAAGAAAATGGTGAAATTCTTAAAAAGAATAAATACATAAATAAAAAAAGGTGAAGAAAAACAACATCAAATTAATGTTATCCCTAACAATATAGAAAAATATATGGCTTTCATGTTAGGTAAACATCTTGTGTTTCTTGACTCCTTTCAATTTATGAGTTCAAGTTTAGAAAATTTAGTTAGTAATCTACCCCTGAAAGCATTTAAATTTACAACTGAAAAATTCAAAGATGAAAAACTCAAACTAATGAAACAAAAAGGAGTCTACCCTTTAGTTTTAGTTTTAATAGATATAATGAGACAAAACTACCAACAAAAGAAGACTTTTTCAGTAATATGAATAATGAGCATATCACAGATGAAAATTACAAACATGCACAAAATGTGTGGAATACTTTTAATCTGAAAAATATGGGTGAATGTCATGATCTGTATCTAAAATCGGATATATTACTGCTTGCTGATGTGTTTGAAAACTTCAGAAAGACTTGTATGATGTACTACAAACTAGATACATGCCACTATTTCACATCTCCAGGACTATCTTGGGATGCTATGTTAAAAATGACAGATATTAAACTAGAATTGATGACTGATGTCGATATGTTTCAATTTATTGAAAAGGGAATGAGAGGTGGAATCAGCTATATAACCAATCGATATGGACAAGCAAAAAATAAATACATGAAAAATGATGATGAGAAGGCGCCCTCAAAGTATATTATGTATTTAGATGCTAATAACTCGTATGGATGGGCTATGAGTCAGTACTTACCAACTGATGGTTTTAGATGGTTAAGTGATAAAGAAATACATTACATTTAGCTAAATATCAAGGTGATAGTAAAAAGGGATTAATTTTAGAAGTGTATTTAGAATACCCAAAAGAATTTCTTAATCTACATAACGATTATCCACTAGCTGCTGAAAAAGTCAAAGTAACTGAAAATATGTTATCAGATTATTGCAAAAACATCCAAAAGATATATCAATCGGACAAGTTCATAAGTTGATTCCAACCCTCAATAATAAATACAAATATGTGCTCCATTGTCGAAATCTTCAACTATACCTAAATCTTGGTTTTAAAATGAAGAAAGTACATAGAGTATTAGAATTTAATCAGTCTCCTTGGCTTAAGCAGTATATAGATTTCAACACAGAAAAGAGAAAAGCAGCAACAAATTCATTTGAAAAGGATTTCTTCAAACTGATGAATAACAGTGTATTTGGTAAAACAATGGAAAACATCCGAAAAAGAGAAGATGTTAGATTAGTCACAGATGAAAAGAAACTATTGAAATTGGCAGCTAAACCAACTTTTGTTAGTAGTAAAATTTCTAATGAAAACTTAGTAGCTGTGCATAAGATCAAGGAATCATTAACGCTTAATAGACCGGCATATGTGGGAATGTGTATCCTTGATCATTCTAAGACGTTGGTGTATGATTTTCATTACAACTATATTAAAAAGAAGTATGAAGATAAAGCCAAATTATTATTCACCGATACTGATGGTTTAACTAATGAAATTAGTTAAACCATCTAATGAAGTTGAAGATGAAGTTGAAGATGTGTATAAAGATTTTTGGAACGATAAAGACAAATTTGATAATAGTGATTATTCTGAAAACTCACCATATTTTGATAAAATCAATAAAAAAGTCATATGTAAATTCAAAGATGAGGCTGCTGGTGTTCCAATTATTGAATTTGTTGATTTAAGATCTAAAATGTATAGCTATATGAAAGATAATGATAAAGGTG
>JAOWCC010000567.1:0-47169 GCA_030867875.1 Actinernus sp. WN-2022 | reverse complement strand
CCGACATTGCCACGGCTGAATATTCCAGTCAAGTAACAAAGGCAGTCTTGGTAATATTATTATTTGTATACGACATTTGAAAATAACTAACCTTGTTAAAGGCTAAATATACCAAGACCGACATTGCCACGGCTGGATATTCCAGTCAAATAACAAAGGCAGTCTTGGTAATATTAGTATTTTTATACGACATTTGAAAATAACTAACCTTGCTTAGTAAAGGCTTTACCAAAACCAACATTGACACGGCTGGGTATTCCAGTCAAGTAAGAAAGATAGTCTATACCGGCGCTACTACATCTACTGTATACTGCTTCCCATTACAACTCCAGTACATTGACACTGCCCAACAGCTACCGTTACTAGGGACTTTAAGCAACCAGTGTCTACTATTTCCCTTGAATTGTTTTTCACAACCCGAATTTCGAAAAAATATGATGAATATAGAGTTCCGTTCACGCCAAACGAAATGATTTACTTTCTTACGTTCGCGTTTTCTTTAAAACGTACAACTTGGGGTTTTCACGTTGTGCTTTTGCAAAGAACGATGGAAATGTAGTGCATTTTCACGTGCAGATATTTTATTTTGTAATTAAGGCTATTGTTTTATGCCGTCATCGTAGCCGTCGTGGTTGCTTAAAGTCCCTAGTACTGGTTCCACTGCTACGGCTACAACTCGAGCACATTTACGAACGGATATGCTACGTAGCAGTTTACCACTATCGTTAGTTGCACTTTTGTCTAGTACAATAGACCCTTTCAGCTTGCCTGTTTGTTGCCCCATTTCAGACCACGTGATAGTTCTCCAGAGCATTCAGTGCTTTGTTTTCCAATTATATAAATTGGTACATTTCCTCTTGGGATACAGAAAAACAAAAACGCATACTCAAGGCAAAAGTCACGTGGTCTGAAATGGGGCAACAAACAGGCAAGCTGTTTAGTAACGATTTAGTAACGATTAAGTAATGATTCGCGAAAGAACGATTGCGCCAATAGCAAAGGAATGGTAAAGGTGTCAATATTGCATTGTTAAAATTCTTGCTTTTATTGGTTGAAATAAAAATCAACTAAAACGGAAGGAAGTATTCTCATTTCCTGAAATCTTACTTAAGATTAATCGCATAATTTACATGACGGCTCCGAATGCCATTAACCAAGTAAATCAAATGCGAGGAACTTTTCCAAATCGTTCCTGATTTTTTCCCAGTTGTTCCAATTGATTGGAACTACTTTTACTGCTGTTTATCGTCCAGTTTACCTGTATTCTCTAACACGGAAGATCGTATGTGAGAAAGGCTTTATACCGCAACCGATTTCGCTACCGTTTTATGGGGATCATTACTTAATGTTGTTTTTGACATTACTATTAAAAAACTCGAGTTTCGAGGGCGCGTTTTATCAAACAACTACGTCAATTGAGCATCGTAACTAACGATTACCAGTTCATAAAGCAGATGCAAAAACAAAAGAAAACAAAAATCCATAAACGTAAGACTCGATATGCCAAGCTGGTTTCTTTAATTTTCGGCCCGCTTCTTTTCACCATTTATTTCAACAGCCAAACAGCATCCATAAAGAATTCACGAGTCATCCTCTATGCAGATGATGCAGTTCTGGTATAGGCTGTGCTATATCTCTTGAAGTGATTAAAGTGGCCTTCGAATCAGATGTCTGAAACTATAAAGGCGTAGTTTCATTGAGATCACTAGTTTTGTATTCATAGTTCTTCAGAAGAAAACACAGTTGACAAAGTGAACAAATGCGACAAGTGTGTTCTACATTGGATTGTTGGTCAAACTGATGGTCCGCAATCCATTGCATATCGAGACATCTGGTTATGGACCTCTGGCATTACGTAATGTGCAACTGACGTCAGCCATAGTGACTTGTTTGGCAAGAACTGAAGGTTTATTTCTTTGCTAGCTTAGCAGCTCTGCTTTTTGCGTTTTTGATATAATATTTAACAGCACTCCAGTCCCTATTGTTTAGCACTGGCCTGCTCTTCTCGATGCAGCGTGTGCAATCTAACTTGCCAGGGAGGTGTTTCTTTTTCAGGAACGTACCAAGATACTCCAAAACAGCTTCTTTTTCCTCACTTGTCCACATAGTGTGAGACATTTTTCTTCTCTTCCCTGAAAAGAAAAGACCATTGACAGGCTTGAGGTAATGAACGTAAAACCTGATATGTTCTAAAAATATACATGCATGTAAGCTATACTTTCAGCTATTATGTAGACTCTTGCTTTTCATCATGTGAACTTTTCAATATCTTGCATCTAAGCGTTGTCAACTTTGTATTCATAATTTGTTAATTCTTATATTTATTTATAGGGCCTTGACTTTTGGCTTGTCTAGGTAGTATTTACCGAATATTTGACTGTTGTATCGGTGAATAAAGAATGTTCAAAAGTGTGAATGCGAATCGCCTAGCTTCTGTTTTGTCGGGTTGGAATTTTGTATTAGGCTATATTTCTTACGAAGAGACTAGAGGCCATTGACAAAGGATTCCGGAATAAAAAGTTGATTTATTTATTTGTCATGGTGTATTGGCTGTTCAAAGTACCCCAAAAATGTGTATTGGGTTGCCTGTGGACGAAAATCAAGCGCACGAGAGCGCTTTACAAAATTGGCACTCGGTCTAGTTTAGACGTCATCAACAGAACACGCTCGATGAGCCATTGCATTAAAGGCTTGCCGAATAAAACTCTCCGAAACGTTTAGCGCGATATATCATCTTTTCCCTACTTTTAAGGTCTAAGCTAAAAAAAAAGCATAACTGGCCAGGGCTTATATGCACTTTAACTGGGAGGTATTTTAATCCAAATGCCATTATTTGATAGTTTTAAATTGTTTAAGGTTACCGGATACCTTCAGGGTGCGTTTCCAGTCTAAATTATGTAGCGCCTCGAGGAAACACCGTAGATAAATCACCCATGTATTATTTTAAAGCTTATAAAATTGGCTACAAGAATACATAAAAAGTTTTTTAGTTCTTTGAATATCTCGAATTTTCCGCTATCCCGTTCCTCCAAACTAGTGAGATGCCTTCCAGAAGCTCCGACTCCGAAAATATTTTAAAGTTTTACAATCTGTTTGCTTTGTCGCATTTCAGAGGAAGCGTATTAAAAAATTGTGTCGGGGAATTTCAAAATTCGATTTAGTTCAAAAGTTATCATGCTCTCCGTGAAAAGGCGAAACATAATCCGAGTAGATATGTGGGAAACGCCGTCAAGAGCTCTCTTTTTAGAATTTCCCAATTCCCCAACACGGGTTTTGCAGCTGAAATATCAATTGACATTTTGTGAAAATTTCACACGAATCGAATACATCCCCCTTGAGTGGAGCTTTTTTAAAGCTCTATTTTGGTTGAAAATTGAAAGCGTAGAAAATAGCACTTCAAAATATTTAGCCGGCTGTCGTGCTCTCCAACAATTAGCTCTCTCTCTCTCTCTCTTTACTCTTTACTTGGCCAATCATTTCTCATCACAGTTTAACTATCTGTCAAGATTTCCCGCCAATGTTGATGTTAATATAGCCGGTTGTTCTAGTTTTCTTGTGTGACTTAAAAAATGGGAAAGACAAAAAAACCTCGAGGGACAAAGCCAAGGTGAACACCTAGAGACGCCTTAAATGCCAGCATAGTAGTAGAGGAGAAAACGATTTGCAGGCGTCTGAAACAGCACGGCAATAGCGAGATCGTGGTGTTGGTTTCAAGCGATTCAGAGTCACCGTCAGACAACCTTTTACGTTTCCATCTTTCTTGGAAACAAATCATTCTCTCAGCTGGCTCCTATCAATTCCTCTTTATGTTCAGATGTGGTCTGTGGACTACTCCGCACTCTGTCTGGAAGTGAAAATACGAACTCTTTGTCGGGTTTTGCGAGGATTCCTATTTGGCTTTGTAGTCGTATGCATTGTTTGGCCTTGTTTTGCTTTGCTTTTTTCTTTGTTGTCCAAGCTAAGGGCATCCTGCTTGCTTTTTGGAAGACGTAACCCAACAATCGATGGAATCGTGTGTGGAAAACCTTTTCTCGATAAACGTAAACATTGGTATATGAAATGACCCATACCGTCGTTACAGGCGAGTGAGCACTTGTCATGTGTTTATTGAACTTCTGTCAATCAAACAGATGGACAACAAGGTTCTCCATGCAAATTAAGTTCTATAATAAGATCGGATTTCACACAAAAAATATGCGTCCTTAAAAAACATTGATTAAATTCTATAACAAAATCAGTCTCATTCATTTGGCTTTTTTCTTGTTTTGACAAACTCATTAATAATACATGAAGCAAAAACAAAGGAAATCACCGACCGATAAGTGATCGTTAAAGGGGCTATGTCGTGGTACTGCGCATGTATCGAGTAATCGCTCGGTTGGTGGCTGTAATTGGATACAAACAGTTAAACTTCCCTTTCTCAATGCTTGATTGAAAGGATTTTCAATATTTTTCCTGGGGACTGTTTATATTCACTGTTTGTTAGTCATTTTTGCATATTTGCTTTGATTTTAAGCATCCCACATGGCCGAGAGGTTCGTCAGTTAATATCAAAGTCGGTGGAAATAGCTGTTTCCGCCCCGGAACGCGTATGTAAAGTCTATTACCGTGACACATAAACTTTGGCTTCGATTTTCCCTGTCAAAATAAGTCGAATCGCCAAAATATGAAAACATGACTCTACATATAGACGTTTGATAAGTGCGATAAAGAATTCGTGTCCGATTTTTATGCATTAAGATCGGCCACTCATTCTTTATCTATTACTTAAAGATTTCTCAGTACCAACATACACACAATGCGTCCCCACAACTGGGCATCACCCAAACCCTTAACTTTACCCCAACCACTAATATGTGTATGAATAAGCATTTTCTAATATAACGAAAATGTGATAACATGCAGCGAAAACAAACCTCCAGATTTGCCTGCTTTTGCTTTTGGCCTGTTAATCTCTTCTTAGATTAGGAGTCACTTACTCCCTTGTTTCACACAACCCTACTTTATTATTACGTCAGTCCTAGCTATAAGCAGTAAAAACAAACCTTTTGACTTATTAGCTGATTCTCTTCCTGGGGTCTTTTTTTTGGCAGAGTTACCATTCACACCACTGCTTGTTGATTCTAAACGGAAAAAGAATATATAGCTAACGTAAATCACCTCAATTGATCTACTTTCTATCTGAAACTAGGGTGCAGTGGGCAGATCGAAGATGGCAACTGCATAGCGGTAAGGGAAGAGCAAAGGGTATAGCGGTAAGGCATAGTTAATAGAGTGGAATGGTTAGGAAACCCGGCAAACTTCAAAAGAGCTAACAAAGGCGCTGCGATTTAGGTTGGAAGGGGTAAGACAAAAGATTGTGCACGATCATAGTTCATTAGCGTTCCCTGAACGACTGAACTCACACGTTTCTATTGGCTGATTGATTAACATGTTGGAATTTCTATTGTGTTTTGTGCACGGTAGTGGTTGAAAAAAGCTAACAAAGACATATAACAAAGAAGGTCCCCGAGTGTCCTAACCATTCCACTCTATTAACTATGGGTAAGGGGAAGAGCAAAGGGTATAATTTTCGAATTGTTTTAGTCTGAAATAGGGTTATATATGTTGCCGTTTTAGTCTAATAAACTAAAGGCTGTGCGCAGCCTGTATTAATGTGTTGCAGACAATGTTTCACTCTCGTAAAATTTGAAGAAAAAAGTCTGCTTAGCATGACGTCAGCACTTCTGTTTTATTTTTCTGTCCAATCAAACACATTGTTAGAATTTTTGTTTTCTGCTTCCATGAAGCCAGTAGACACTATGCTGTGGTGCTGTAAGTTGTTAGTTAACACTAGCCCATCGTGCTTTGCGACAACCCCGTTTCCAAGCAGTCCTGGAAACGAGGTCGTTCGAGCTTGCCTGGTCGTCGACATCGGCCATCTTTGCCCCTGGTTAAATCTGAGTTTTACAATGAATTTCTTAAGATTTAGAAATCCTGTTATTTGCCACAGCTTTCGCAATGTGTGTCAACCCAGTGGAATGACTTAAAAGTTATGAAAGATACTTTCAAGATTTAGGTCCTTTAGGTCGATATTCTCGGCGCCAACAGAATGGCCGGCTTCAAATTCAAAGACTCATCACACTCACAGCAGCGACATAAGCATAAGCATAAGGTGGTGACGACAGCAGCGACATAAGCATAAACATAAACATAAGGTAGTGAGGACAGCAGCGACATAAGCATGAACATAAACATAAGGTAGTGAGGACAGCAGCGACATAAGCATGAACATAAACATAAGGTAGTGAAGACAGCAGCGACATAAGCATAAACATAAGGTAGTGACGACAGGCACGATATAAGTATAAGCATAATTAAGGTAGCGAGGACAGCAGTGACATAAGCATAAACATAAATATAAGGTAGTGACGTTATGTTTATGCTTATGTTGCTGCTGTCCTCACTACCTTATGTTTATGCTTATGTCGCTGCTGTCCTCACTTCCTTGTGTTTATGTTTATGCTTATGTCACTGCTGTCCTCACTACCTTATGTTTTTGCTTATGTCGTGCCTGCCCTAGTGAGGACAGGCACGACATAAGCATAAACATAAGGAAGTGAGGACAGCAGCAACATAAGCATACACATAAGGTAGTGAGGAGAGCAGCGACATAAGCATAAACATAAGGTAGTGAGGACAGGCACGACATAAGCATAAACATAAGGTAGTGAGGACAGGCATGACATAAGCATAAATATAAACATAAGGTAGTGAGGACAGCAGCGACATAAGCATAAACATAAACATAAGGTAGTGACGACAGCAGTGATATAAGCATAAACATGAAGATAAGGTAGTGAGGGCAGGCACGACATAAGCATAAACATAAGGTAGTGAGGACAGCAGCAACATAAGCATAAACATAAACATAAGGTAGTGAGGACAGCAGCGACATAAGCATAAACATAAGGATAAGAACATATGCATGCGTATTAAACACCTCTGGGTCGACTCGTCTGCCATTTTAGTTTCTTCTGTTGAGAGAATTTAGCCTGACATCTTTAATAGGCATGCATATGTTCTTAGATTAGGAGTCACTTACTCCCTTGTTTCACACAGCCCTACATGTACTTTATTATTACGTCAGTCCTAGCTATAAGCAGTAAAAACAAACCTTTTGACTTATTAGCTGATTCTCTTCCTGGGGTCTTTTTTTTGGCAGAGTTACCATTTACACCACTGCTTGTTGATTCTAAACGGAAAAAGAATATATAGCTAACGTAAATCACCTCAATTGATCTACTTTCTATCTGAAACTAGGGTGCAGTGGGCAGATCGAAGATGGCAACTGCATAGCGGTAAGGGAAGAGCAAAGGGTATAGTTTTCGAGTTGTTTTAGTCTGAAATAGGGTTATATATTTTGCCGTTTTAGTCTAATAAACTAGAGGCTGTGCGCAGCCTGTATTAATGTGTTGCAGACAATTTTTCACTCTCGTAAAATTTGAAGAAAAAGTCTGCTTAGCATGACGTCAGCACTTTTGTTTTATTTTTCTGTCCAATCAAACACATTGTTAGAATTTTTGTTTTCTGCTTCCATGAAGCAAGTAGACACTATGCTGTGGTGCTGTAAGTTGTTAGTTAACACTAGCCCATCGTGCTTTGCGACAACCCCGTTTCCAAGCAGTCCTGGAAACGAGGTCGTTCGAGCTTGCCTGGTCGTCGACATCGGCCAGGTTAAATCTGAGTTTTACAATGAATTTCTTAAGATTTAGAAATCCTGTTATTTGCCACAGCTTTCGCAATGTGTGTCAACCCAGTGGAATGAATTAAAGGTTATGAAAGATACTTTCAAGATTTAGGTCCTTTAGGTCGATATTCTCGGCGCCAACAGAATGGCCGGCTTCAAATTCAAAGACTCGTCACACTCACAGCAGCGACATAAGCATAAGCATAAGGTGGCGAGGGCAGCAGCGACATAAGCATAAACATACGGTAGTGAGGACAGGCACAACATAAGCATAAACCTAAATATAAGGTAGTGAGGACAGCAGCGACATAAACATCAACATAAACATAAGGTAGTGAGGACAGGCACGACATAAGCATAAACACAAGGTAGTGAGGACAGCAGCGACATAAGCATAAACATAAGGTAGTGAGGACAGCAGCAACATAAGCATAAAGATAAGGTAGTGAGGACAGCAGCAACATAAGCATAAAGATAAGGTAGTGAGGACAGCAGCGACATAAGCATAAATATAAACATAAGGTAGTGAGGACATCAGCGACATAAGCATAAACATAAGGTAGTGAGGACAGCAGCGACATAAGCATAAACATAAACATAAGGTAGTGACGACAGCAGTGACATAAGCATAAACATAAACATAAGGTAGTGAGGACAGCAGCGACATAAGCATAAACTAAGGTAGTGAGGACAGCAGCAACATAAGCATAAACATAAACATAAGGTAGTGAGGGCAGGCACGACATAAGCATAAACATAAGGTAGTGAGGACAGCAGCGACATAAGCATAAACATAAACATAAGGTAGTGAGGACAGCAGCGACATAAGCATAAACATAAGGATAAGAACATATGCATGGATATTAAACACCTCTGGGTCGACTCGTCCGCCATTTTGGTTTCTTCTGTTGAGAGAATGTAGCCTGAAATCTTTAATAGGCATGCATATGTTCTTATGCTTGTCGCTAGTGAGGACCGTGTGCTCAATATGTTTTCGGGGGAATTTGCACAATCCCAGACAATAAAGTTCCAACCTTTGACATAACAATTTTTGTACATGTAAACAAATTTTGCATTATGCCATCTATCTTCTCATACTTAGCATCACATATCTAATAAAAGCATGCAGTAGACACATGCAGCCATTGGGTGCCTATTTTTTATTTGCCGTGCCATGCAACCGTTATGAACTCTAAGATGGTATATCAACACAATCAAGTTACCAAATCTGCTTTTAGATTCTCCAAAGCCACAATTTTACTCAAACCATTTCTGCTGTTTCTCTCATGTAGCTTTCGATTGAATTTTATTGAGCTTTTGGAGGCTAAACATACGAGACACAATGAAACATGTACAAATTAGTCTTGTCTCAAGTGTGGGAACTCTCTCCTATGATTGGTCAATGGCAAATGTATTGTATGAATTCATTTTAAATGTAACGTCACTTTCCAGGATATGGAAGGTAAAATCTTTCACATCCATAACACAATGAAGTGTTACCCGAGCGCTTAATTAGTTTCAAATATGTAGCAGACGTTACTTGAATTCCTGAGATTGAAATAATACATCTGCATAGCAGGCTACATTCTTCACGGCTTGTTCAAATATAGCCGAGCCCTTTAGACCAGTTTACGGTTCATGCGTGGTTGTACAAATCCTTTGTTTATTTGGCGGGCAGGCAGATGTTAGACAATGGTGGCCCGCCAGTTGAAACAAAAGACTTGAAGAACTGCGCATGAACCGTAAACTGGTTATAATGGCCTATTTGCATCAACTGGTCACGTGACCTCGGCAATCGGAAATATTAGCGCTAGGTCAAAATGGATGAATCTTCATGTCCGTTCTGTTAACGCTACTATTTATCGTATGTTTAGCTCTTCACAAAGAACAAATTAAAAATAAAGCTTCAAATCGATACTTCGTTCATGAGAATAATTCAGTAAGGAAGACATTTACGATAAATACTGGTTTACCAACAAAATTTCCCTTCCACACGGATAGCATGGTAATGCATTATCATCATGACCAGGAGGTACAATGTACAACCAGTTGTTTTATCGATAAGCAATAAAAACCAACCTTTTGACTTACCGGTAGCTGATTCTCTTTCTGGGGTCTTTTTTTTGGCAGAGTTACCATTGACACCACTGCTTGTTAATTCTAAAAGAAAAAGAATAGGTAGCTAGCGAAGGAGAGGAGTTTGAGTAGAAATCTTGCTGACAAATGTGCCATTTCTATTGTTCATATGGCTTTGTTTACGGTCATTGCAAAAAACGTTTTCTGAAAACACTCACATATAAGCCGCACCCCCAACTTCGTGACAATTTTTTGTTACTTTCAAAATCACGGCTTATACGTGATAAAATACGGTAGGCAACATCTAAGATGGAGACTGCTTAGTGGTAACGGGAGGGGAAGAGCAAAGGATATGCAGATTTGCTAGTTATTTTTGCCTGAAATAGCGTTATATATTTCGCAATTTACATAGCCTGAGAGAGGTCGTGAGTATCAAAGAGAAGTATAAAACCGAAAACGATAATAAAAGGCTCAGTATTATTTTGCCATTTATCAAATAATTTGAGAATGACAATAAACCATGTACAATAACAGCATTGACAGGAGCTGATTGACATATTTTAATATGGTAGTAATGTTAAAAAATGGATTGAATAGGAATCAGCTTTTCAGAATAAGGCAGAGGTACATGTAGCACATATACTGTTTATAATATTTAGTAGTGTTTGTATAGGATTTTGTAGTAGTTCATTTTGGATCAAACAAGCAGAACGTCTTAATACATACACAGTGTCTTCCTATGTTCCTTAGCTATGTTTGTTCCAATTTAAAGAGAATTTCAGTAATGTTTTTCCTCATTGCTCTATACAGATAGGTCAAAATTGGCCGGAGCGGCAGCTATACCTATAATGACCACAGCAAGGTACTCTGTAAGTTTTATGAAGTTTTGTTCAAGATTCATGTTGTAAGATGAACACTAAGAATATACCCTACTAGCCTCAGTATAAATAGTATACAGATTACAAGCTTGGGCTACCTGTGATTAAGGTCTGAAATTAGGGTCCGGGTTTCAAGATCCTGGTGACAAATCATGGAAGTAATGCACTCCACCCCCTCCTTCCCCTTCAACCAATCATGTAATAAATAACTGCTTTTGTACTCTAATAAAATGCACTGTTCCAATAGACGTAGAGAGTCAGTGATTTACCTTGAGAGGTGCGTTTTCTAGTTGGTTTGACCCTGGCATCAGTATCATCATCTTCATCATCATCATCATCATCATCACTGCAGAAATCTAAATTTAAACATATGCAGTTATTAGGGAGACAGCCATAATAATATGTACCCAGTCAACAAGCTCATGACATGAAGCTTGATCCATATTTTTGCTTATACAGAATTTTAGAACTTTATTGGCACTGAACTTAGATAGACGAGGTTTCATAAGCATAAACATAAACATAAGGAAGTGAGGACAGTAGCGACATAAGCATAAACGTAAGGCAGTGAGGACAGCAGCAACATAAGCATAAACATAAACATAAGGTAGTGACGGCAGCAGTGACATAAGCATAAACATAAAGATAAGGTAGTGAGGGCAGGCACGACATAAGCAAAAACATAAGG
Organism: Actinernus sp. WN-2022; assembly: GCA_030867875.1. Classification (NCBI taxonomy): domain Eukaryota; kingdom Metazoa; phylum Cnidaria; class Anthozoa; order Actiniaria; family Actinernidae; genus Actinernus; species Actinernus sp. WN-2022. Next base: position 35,798 of record JAOWCC010000567.1, on the reverse strand, counting down.
TAGTGAGGACAGCAGCGACATAAGCATAAACATAAACATAAGGTAGTGAGGACAGCAGCAACATATATAAGCATAAACATAAACATAAGTTAGTGAGGACAGGCACGACATAAGCATAAACATAAACATAAGGTAGTAACGACAGCAGTGACATAAGCATAAACATAAAGATAAGGTAGTGAGGGCAGGCACGACATAAGCATAAACATAAGGTAGTGAGGACAGCAGCAACATAAGCATAAATATAAACATAAGGTAGTGAGGGCAGGCACGACATAAGCATAAACATAAGGTAGTGAGGACAGCAGCGACATAATCATAAACATAAGGTAGTGAGGACAGCAGCAACATAAGCATAAACATAAGGAACTGAGGACAGCAGCAACATAAGCATAAACATAAACATAAGGTAGTGAGGACAGCAGCAACATAAGCATAAACATAAGGTAGTGAGGACAGGCACGACATAAGCATAAACATAAACATAAGGTAGTGAGGACAGGCACGACATAAACATAAACATAAGATAGTGAGGACAGGCACGACGTAAGCATAAACACAAGCATAAGGTAGTAAGGACAGCAGCGACATAAGCATAAACATCAGGATAAGAACATACGCATGCGTATTAAACACCTCTGGATCGACTCGTCCGCCATTTTGGTTTCTTCTGTTGAGAGAATTTAGCCTGACATCTTTAATAGGCATGCATATGTTCTTATGCTTGTCGCTAGTGAGGACCGTGACTGCTCAATATGTTTTCGGGGGAATTTGCACAATCCCAGACAATAAAGTTCCAACCTTTGACATAACAATTTTTGTACATGTAAACAAATTTTGCATTATGCCATCTATCTTCTCATACTTAGCATCACATATCTAATAAAAGCATGCAGTAGACACATGCAGCCATTGGGTGCCTATTTTTTATTTGCCGTGCCATGCAACCGTTATGAACTCTAAGATGGTATATCAACACAATCAAGTTACCAAATCTGCTTTTAGATTCTCCAAAGCCACAATTTTACTCAAACTATTTCTGCTGTTTCTCTCATGTAGCTTTCGATTGAATTTTATTGAGCTTTAATGGAGGCTAAACATACCAGACACAATGAAACATGTACAAATTAGTCTTGTCTCAGGTGTGGGAACTCTCTCCTATGATTGGTCAATGGCGAATGTATTGTATGAATTCATTTTAAATGTAACGTCACTTTCCAGGATATGGAAGGTAAAATCTTACTGGTCCATAACACAATGAGGTGTTACCCGAGCGCTTAATTAGTTTCAAATATGTAGCAGACGTTACTTGAATTCCTGAGATTGAAATAATACATCTGCATAGCAGGCTACATTCTTCACGGCTTGTTCAAATATAGCCGAGCCCTTTAGACCAGTTTACGGTTCATGCGTGGTTGTACAAATCCTTTGTTTATTTGGCGGGCAGGCAGATGTTAGACAATGGTGGCCCGCCAGTTGAAACAAAAGACTTGAAGAACTGCGCATGAACCGTAAACTGGTTATAATGGCCTATTTGCATCAACTGGTCACGTGACCTCGGCAATCGGAAATATTAGCGCTAGGTCAAAATGGATGAATCTTCATGTCCGTTCTGTTAACGCTACTATTTATCGTATGTTTAGCTCTTCACAAAGAACAAATTAAAAATAAAGCTTCAAATCGATACTTCGTTCATGAGAATAATTCAGTAAGGAAGACATTTACGATAAATACTGGTTTACCAACAAAATTTCCCTTCCACACGGTAGCATGGTAATGCATTATCATCATGACCAGGAGGTACAATGCACAACCAGTTGTTTTATCGATAAGCAATAAAAACCAACCTTTTGACTTACCGGTAGCTGATTCTCTTTCTGGGGTCTTTTTTTTGGCAGAGTTACCATTGACACCACTGCTTGTTAATTCTAAAAGAAAAAGAATAGGTAGCTAGCGAAGGAGAGGAGTTTGAGTAGAAATCTTGCTGACAAATGTGCCATTTCTATTGTTCATATGGCTTTGTTTACGGTCATTGCAAACAACGTTTTCTGAAAACACTCACATATAAGCCGCACCCCCAACTTTGTGACAATTTTTTGTTACTTTCAAAATCACGGCTTATACGTGATAAAATACGGTAGGCATTAGGCACATCTAAGATGGAGACTGCTTAGTGGTAACGGGAGGGGAAGAGCAAAGGGTATGCAGATTTGCTAGTTGTTTTTGCCTGAAATAGCGTTATATATTTCGCAATTTACATAGCCTGAGAGAGGTCGTGAGTATCAAAGAGAAGTATAAAACCGAAAATGATAATAAAAGGCTCAGTATTATTTTGCCATTTATCAAATAATTTGAGAATGACAATAAACCATGTACAATAACAGCATTGACAGGAGCTGATTGACATATTTTAATACGGTAGTAATGTTAAAAAATGGATTGAATAGGAATCAGCTTTTCAGAATAAGGCAGAGGTACATGTAGCACATATACTGTTTATAATATTTAGTAGTGTTTGTATAGGATTTTGTAGTAGTTCATTTTGGATCAAACAAGCAGAACGTCTTAATACATACACAGTGTCTTCCTATGTTCCTTAGCTATGTTTGTTCCAATTTAAAGAGAATTTCAGTAATGTTTTTCCTCATTGCTCTATACAGATAGGTCAAAATTGGCCGGAGCGGCAGATATACCTATAATGACCACAGCAAGGTACTCTGTAAGTTTTATGAAGTTTTGTTCAAGATTCATGTTGTAAGATGAACACTAAGAATATACCCTACTAGCCTCAGTATAAATAGTATACAGATTACAAGCTTGGGCTACCTGTGATTAAGGTCTGAAATTAGGGTCCGGGTTTCAAGATCCTGGTGACAAATCATGGAAGTAATGCACTCCACCCCCTCCTTCCCCTTCAACCAATCATGTAATAAATAACTGCTTTTGTACTCTAATAAAATGCACTGTTCCAATAGACGTAGAGAGTCAGTGATTTACCTTGAGAGGTGCGTTTTCTAGTTGGGTTGATCCTGGCATCAGTATCATCATCTTCATCATCATCATCATCACTGCTGAAATCTAAATTTAAACATATGCAGTTATTAGGGAGACAGCCATAATAATATGTACCCAGTCAACAAGCTCATGACATGAAGCTTGATCCATATTTTTGCTTATACAGAATTTTAGAACTTTATCGGCACTGAACTTTATAGATAGACGAGGTTTCTGGTTACTACCAACCAATACTCACCTCATAGTATTCTTGTTTATAGACTTGAAATTACATTATCAAAAATAAAACCAGTTTCAGCTTGTACACAACACAAAATAATACATATCGTCTTCATATTAAACTGAATGCCAATGAAAATTGTTGGCTTGGTTGTTGTTTTCGAAGACACAAAGTTGTTGAGATGATTCATTCACCAAGCATTATTTGCCAGTAAGTATCAGTCATATACCGAAATAATTGCCTAGTATTTTAAGGCTCATTAAACACCACCCTACCCATGTCAGGACTTGTGACCTCTTCTGTTTGCAGCCAAAGTTATTTTACAGGATGTTAGCATCCATTGTAATTGAATAATGTCAATTGCATGTGAAATGACCTTATATTTTGGACAGGAGAATTTTTACAGGTTATCTATGGTTGAGAAGAAGGAGGTGTGGCAGATAACATGATTGGATGCATTAACATGTCTCCCAAAAATGAAGTCTCAGCAACTTGAAGATACATATGTTGTGCCTAATACAAATATTTGCAATTAACTTGAACTTTGAACCACCCCCTCTAATCTTAGTGTTGGTTCTGAATTTGTGTCCAATAAGAGAAGACTAGGGAAGTACATTTTTGCTCATAGCTCCTGTCTAGAAAATAATTACATCACAAAATTTGGTCAAACAATTGATTACTTAGTGAGTATCCAATTACTGCCGAGTCTGAACGAAAATAACAGAAAGTTATAATTTAGATTTTTGTTGTTGTTAAGAGTAACACATGTTTAAGGATAAGGATAATTGCCCTATATCATTATGACGTCAAATCAAAACAATCTATTGTTTAAACGCTAAGGATCACAGTCGTGGGAGGGGGACAAAACAGCAACAACGCTATTAAATGCATTTCGTAGAACGTGGAATAGCGGTAACTGCCACCAAATACGGTAAATATTGTGGGATAAACATTGATACAGCTGATATCTGGAAACCAGACAATTCGAAGTAAAAGCAGATTTAGTTCAAAATTCTATTGTTCAAGTCGATTCTGTCCCCCTCATAAACAAGCTGTGACGTCATAATGATATAGGGTAATTGATTTAACGTCGTTGACGTACAGGAGTGGTTTCCCAATCTCCCGAGCCAAAGGCTCATGTAAAAATGCACGACTAATACAGCTATATGTTAAAATTATTTACACAAATATAGGGTAAGCTATATATTAAGACTAATTACAATAAACTAATTATTTAAAAAAACTATTCACAAACAAATAAAAAGTAATAATTAATAAAATAATTATTATCTAATGGTAACCACACCAATTAGTGTATAATTGGTAAGTAATAGGGAGTTAAGAGACATCTTGGACATATAGCTATAGGTAGTACTAGTAAGATCCAGATTGAGTAACTGTTTACGAAATATAGGAAGAGAACTAGCAGATCTAATTTTTACAGGCAACTGATTCCAGATGTGAGAAGCTACGTAATTAAAATAATTATGCTGGTACAGACAGTGATATGAAGGTTGCATAACTTTACCTTTGTGACCTCTTAAGTTATAGGAAACTTTATATTCTTTAAATAGGTCAGAAATATAGGAAGGGCCATTAATGTTGTTACATTTATACAATAATAACAGAGATTGGACTCTTCTTCTGTGGTCAAGTGATTGTAGAGAACAGGAGTTGAGAACCTGGTCGTAGTCCACACTAATTACCTAAACTTAAAAGTGTCCTCAGTGCAAAATGATTCACTGACTCTAATTTCTTACTAAGTGTCTTATTTAGTCCTAATAAGAGCAGACTGCAATATTCTAAGTGAGGCATGATGTAAGCCTTGTACTGATAGGTTAAACAATACCGGATTAGGAATGAGATTCTTTATGTGCCGTAGCACCCCTAACTTAGCATAAACGTTTGTGAGTGTTTCCTTAAAGGGGAACTCAACCCTAAAATCAACCCAATGTCTATACAAACATGTATTCGAAATAAATAGGTTCTGCTATTTAATTTTTCTGTGTTGCACGTCTAGCAAGATAAAATCTGAAAACCTTCCTCACAACATCCGCTATGTACAGATGGCTCAAGTCTTGTAATTTGCGACGTCAGATACGGGGAATAAATTAGTTTTGCCATGCTGTCCCCGACATTGAATAGCGGGACTAACGGCTTAGCTTCTAATTGAGGACCATTGTGTTTTCTTTGTGCTAGTGGTGTAACCGTTTTTCCTTGGTATGTGTGACGTACATTATGGGGAAATTTGCACTGAATTGAGCCGGCACACAATATAGATTTTCAGCGGATAATCGAACTTGGAGACTAATTTTCTCCTCATAGACGCGCAACACAGAAAAATAAAATAGCAGAACTTATTTATTTCGAATACATCTTTGTAAAGACGTTGGGTTGATTTTAGGGTTGAGTTTCCCTTGAACATGAGATTTGAAAGACAAGTGCTTATCGAGCGTGACACCTAGTAATTTAATTGAATCCTCAATAGTGATACAATGTATCTTCATGTCCAACATTAAGGTTATAATTTGAGTCCCCAACAATCATCACTTGGGTTTTATCACCATTGAGTTTCAACAAATTGTTGTAAAGTTTCAACAAATTACTGTTAAAGTTTCAACAAAATGGTGTTAAATGTGTAACACGGTTTTTATCTATTAGATTTTTGAAAAATAATCTAATTGAGAGATGATTAGAAATATTGCATAAAGAAAATCCATTGATACCTTCATCATCGAGGCTCACTTCAATGTCATTCAGACACTTCCCAGCCCACTTTCCAATGTTGCCCTGATCAACAGTGCTCAGAATCTTGCTCACTTTTGCTAGCTCAAGTGTTGAGTGGTGCAGCCTGTAGTACTCCCGGTGAATACTAATATCGTGACCCATATGTCGGGCCAGCCACTCCAGCTCATTCTCTTGCAGGTCAAGGACTTGACTAACTGTGGCGATATATTTTCTAAGACGCGTGCTGGTGATAGCTTCAGGATGCTTTAGTCCCACTTCCTCACTAAAGGCAACCTTGTGCAACGTCTCCCAACTGCGTAAGTGCGTAGTAGACAATGAAGACGAGCGGGCAAATATGTATGGATTTTCCTTGTTAACACCAACCTCGTCCCGTGTTGAAAGGAGCAGATCTATACCTTCTTTCATCTCTTTTGTAAGAATAACGGGGACTTTCCTCCCTCTTTTCCCGCGGATTTCTACTAGATCTAGCCTGTATGGAAGAAAATTCATGTAAATTCAATTCAAAGTTATCATGGCACCACATGTGATTTGAGTTTGTTGGTATATCCCCCTTGCTCCGAGGGTTTTTCCCCAGGTTCACCTCCATGCACAAAAACAAACACACCAAATTCCAATTCGCTCTGTGGTTTAGCTGAATCCTAACTTTGATTAGCCCCTATGGTTGTTTCAGGTCACGTTACAAATTCATATTGTACTGGTAATGGTGCCCACTATAAGATCAGGACCTCAATTACTGAAGAAAGTATGTGAATCAAGTATACACATGCATGGTACAATTGTGTTTTTTAAACATTTGACCTAAGAATTGTGTAACTCTTTTATCATCCTTTTGTTTAGCCAGATTGTTTTTGTCTATTTTTGTTTTGCACGTTACGTCATTGCTGACATATTGGTGGACATAAAAAAAAGATTCCTCATTAGCTTCTCTTGTTAGTTCCACCAACATGACCACCACATCTTTGTCAATCGAATATCTGGGGATTGGTTGCAAGTCATCAATAATATATCTACTTTTATGAACTCGACTATTTCGAGTCCACATTGGACAAGATGTTTAAAAGTTTCACCCCAGAAAAAAATAACAACTGAATTTGCTTATGCCTTACAGGGTTGAACTTAGCTAAAGACTGGTTTTCACTAGAGGCAGAAGCGACGGAAGCATTAACGGAAGAACTAGACTATAGAATTTGTTTGTTTGTCAATATTTGTTTGTGATATTTGGCCACAAGGGCACAGTAGGTTAAGGCAATAGGACTTGTGGGACCAATTTTACATCCTCATCCAAGAAGATGTCAAGGTCTAACCATTTAAAGTTGTTTCACAAAGGCAGCGCCTTCTACTCGGTCATTTTAAAACCCCAAGTGTTTGTCCAGCCGGAATTTCAACCCGCGACCTCCATTTATCGAGCTAAAAAAAGAAATTGATTTAATTACTTGGATTTTTATGCCTTTCAGAAAACAAGCTCGGTCGTTCAACTGTCGTAATATTAAAAAAAAAATTATCCGCAACAATACACTCTGTCAACATTAAATGTTCTGTGTAGAGTTTTATAATCAATGTCTAGAATAATTATATATAAAGAACAGCTTCGTAGGACTTATAGTTTAAATTTTAGATTTTTTGATGACGTCACATTAAAACCTAAAATAGTACCCCAGACAGTGAACCATTTTAATGAAAAGTATAAATAGTGCAACAAAGCATACAAAATCATAAATAGTTTATTATTTTCAAAATTTTATAAATAAAAGAAATTGGCACAAAAAAAAACATTTCATAATCCATTTTCAAGACCTGTTTTCGATTGTTTTAACGGTTTCGTTGGGTGATTTTAACTGATTCTGAGTAACGCCCCTCACTGGTCAACTTTTTGCGGAGAGAAACTTATAACTTAATGTTGGTTTCTAAATAGCGCTACAATAGGCCTTTTGCAGGGATGTAATCACGTGGTTGTACTGCACAGCAAAATAACTGACTTCATTTATTTAAATGCACTTGTAAGAGATCGGTTTGTAAAAGCTATTTTCAACTTCCAGTCAATTGTCGATCTTTCTAAAACATCGTTTTTAAAGATAGCTTCCCGTCCAGCATCCATGGCAACGCCTTTCCCATGGGGATCACAAGCTCATTTCATTCGTTAACGAAGTATTATATCAGCATGTGAATGTTTCCTGTAAAAGGCCTATTGTACCGATCAAACATGTACAGCAAAAAGAAAACATAGGCCTATTAGTTACAAACAGGCACGTTAGGAACTGTATTTAGTGTATTTACCTTTCACTTAACTTCCTTTCTAAAGGCTGGAGGCTATCTTGTATGTCAGTGATCTGGGCCTGCTTCCAATCAGGCCGGTTCCTGTAAGACTCAACGAGCATCTTCGATGCCTCTCCGCCCCGCCGCTTATTAAAAATGATCAATCTGCAAATCAAATGTTCCGATAGCTCCTCCCACATATTAAGAGACGGTGTTGCTTTCAGGCTTTTTGACAGCCTGTTAATCTGTGAGAGGAGGTGCTTACGCAACTTCTCTAGATCACTGGTAAGTGGCAGCAGCTCGATCTTGTTGTACTTTTGTTTTGAGAGCTCTGCCAAGGAATGGTACGAGACCCTGTGGTTCCAGTCTGCCTCCATGAGTTGCTGGAAGTAATCCAGATCTTCAAGAATGTAGCTGTCTTTCTTTCGCAGGGCCTGGCCTTTCAGGATAACGATACACTTCTTCAGCGAATACCCCAGCTTTAAGGCAAGGGAGGGAACTCCGACCTTCTTCCCTAATGGTGCTTCTCCAAAGCGGCACAACGATTGCACCGCAGAGACAATCTCATCAAATGTCCCCGGTTTGAGATAATCTTTCAAACTTTGCCTTTGGCAGTTATCAGAGACAGATGTACTCTTTCTGAGTTCCAACATAAGTCTTGCAAGTTCTCGCATCCCTTGTGAGACTTCGTGCGACCTCGACCTTCCAACCCTTTCCAGAAGCACCTCCCCTAACTTGCAGATAAGTGGATCGGTTCTAGCAACAAACGCGATACCATCCTGTCTCATGGAGGCCTTCAGCTCGATCAGAGCTTTCTTGTCCGTTGGTGTGAGCTGGGACATTAGCAGGATCCTGCTTTGTTCTTGCACCTTCTGGTACTTTTGCTCTTGGCTTTCTTCCTCTCCCTTCGACCGTTGGCTCTCAGTTTTAAACTGGCATGCATTGGTGTGCTTCCATAGGTCATCTTTTTTAAAAAAGCCCAAGCAACTTGCACAGGGGAGGAAGTCTTTGGATTCAAGATTGTAGTTTTGTGAAGGACGTCTGCATGGTATAAATTGTCCTCGTTTGGTTTCTAAAACCAAAATGTTATGAAAATAGTTCCCTTTTAGTCGCAGTCTCTCAAGTTCTTTTTTTCGTTCACTAGAACCCTTCGGAAAAGCCATTGCTTTAGTTACCTCTTCAGTGTGCTTGTGCATGCTCTGGTAGTGTCTTGCCACCTTTGCTACCAACTTGTTGCAGAAGAAACAACACTGCCTTTTATCATATACTCTCGTTGAATGCTCACTCTTCTGGACGGATTTCACATAGATTACTGAAAGGAAAAACAGTACAACATTCATAGATTATTCAAATTCGGGCTGTTTACTTTGTTACAAATAACATAATTATTATGTCACCTAATTTGAAATTTCATGTGCCAATGGTTTTCAGATCCGGGGGAGACATTGACTCACGGATTCATCTAGCCTAGTTATGGATTTCTCAAAAGATTTCAACAAGGTGTCTCACAATGGGTTACTCTTCAAGCTCACAAATTATGGTATTGACAACCTTACATTAAGCTGGATAAAGGATTTTCTTAAAGACAAAATGTGCCGTCCTGGAAGGACGTGTCCCAGGGGCATGCTGCATGAACAGCACACACGAAGGGACAAGCAGATTTTGTCCCCAGGACTTGTCCCCAGGACTTGTCCCCTCAATTCAAACTTTATGTTTTTGAATTCTTAGTCAGCACCCTATACAGAATCCATGAAAACACTAAATTGTTGGGGTCATAGGCACTTTAATTGTTTTGCTTTACTTATGTTTAATTTTTCTATCAATTTTAAATAATATGAATTTGGCTGTGTTTGTAAACACAAACACAAATACATGGGAAGATATTGTAAACCTATTGTTGGAGGTCTCAAAATCACAAGGAATTCCCAAACTTAGTTTGGGAAATGACCGATTTTCCCAAAATCAAAAATCCATATTGGTCATTTCCCAAGGTAAGTTTTGGATTTTTTTCTTCGATTTTTTTCTTCGATTTTAAGACTTCTCAATAGAGAAGATAAATGCACAGAATGATCAGTAAAGTATGCTCCCTTCACAGTATTCTGATCTAACTAGTACAAATATTATATTTCAGATGACAAATCTGTTTGAAACACCTGAACATATTTGATGATTTACAAGTTTGATTTAAGGCTCCAATTTGGGCCTGTGGACAATTTATTATCTGCATCTTATTTTTAATTTGCAGTGGACCTCATTCTTGGTTCATAACTTCACTTAATTAATACCTTCATTATCCTGGCTTTCAGTATCTTGAGTCTCATCAGCACACACTGCTGTCTCTTTCGTCTCCTTGACATGTGAACTTGACACTGCATTCTTATCTTGTTGGTGTAGTTTTGAAAAAAAAAAAGGATTACTGTATAATTAAAAATGAATAAGAAATACACTATCTAGTGCTCTGAATGTTGCCGTTTCCACGGAAGACTACTTTAGAGCAGGTGTTTGATATTAACTCAGGATCACCACCCAACAGGAAAAAAAAGGCCTCACTTTTCTCTGACCAGGAAACAATTTTCACTGACCATAATAAGACTGTTCAAAAGTCATTATCAAAACCAAAGGAGGATATTCATGTCTTCCCATGATGCTCTGCTCGATCTGTTCTTCGACTCGTGACAAATAGTAAACATGGCGGCCGATGGAGAGCCTAATCCACGCACATTTTTGTCGTGGCTTTCAAGGACATAATTATTTCTTCACATATTTTATGACGTGACTGTAATAATTTTAAGGGGCACGTTTCCTCGAAACCTGTTCTGACACGTTAGTGGGAAGGGTCTTCACGCTTCAAGTGGCTTTTCGTGACGGGCTAATTCAAGTGGTGTGCAGGGAATTGCTTTTATCTAATCTATTATTAGAGTTTTTAACATTACATATTAACAGAAATACCATTGAAACCCTTCATGTCATGTAAACTGCGAAGAGACCCTAAGAAACCCACATTTTATTGACCCGTGAGTACGAACAAAATGATGAAAATGCCTTGTTATAAATAAAACTTGTGTAAAGAATGCAAAGGAATCCCAGCTCGTTGTTACACATTCATGAAATATTATTTGGCTAATCCAACGTTTATTTCAAATCGAAGGATCATAAAGACTGCCAAATCATAGGGGCAATATATAACAAATAGTCCGTTTTGCATTCAAATGAACCGAGTGCTTCGTCTTTTCAATGCCAATAAGAGTTGAAATTTTCGTTTTGTGAACATTTTCCGTACGTTTTAGATATATTATGTATTACTGAGTAAGGTTACTAATGTGTGTATGTCCTGTTTAGGAAAAAAGCCTGCAAAAACCAGAGGAGAAGCGAGTTCAACGAGTAAAAAGAGACAAGAGAAATGTTGCTTTATTCAAAAGTTAAAAAATCAAAATTAATTAATAAACATATCACTGATGTATTTCTGATTTATAAGCTTATATTACAGCTACCATTTCATGTATTGGTCCCTTTTTTTGTGTACCCAGGCCCAACCTTTAGTAAATAGTAATTGGTAAACATAAGTTTTTCTTTCATCTTTCGCAACTTGTCACCAACTTGTCACCAACTTGTCACCTATGTCATAGCCGGCCATGTAGACATATTTTTTCACTCATAAATTCAAAGAAAAAAAGTAACGTCTGCTTACCCAAGCGCTTAATTAGTTTTCAATATACACACCTCATTGTGTTATAGACCAATAAGATTTTACCTTCCATATCTTGGTAAGTGACGTAAATAAAATATGTTACATTTAAATTCAGACTATATTTGCCATTGACCAATCATAGGAGAGTGTTCACTGGCATGCCAATTCACTAAAATTTTAACAATGGCTTTGATTGGGCAGTAGGCGGAAAAATAAAACAAACGTGCTGACGTTATACTTGCATATTGGAAACTAATTAAGCACTTGGGTAAGCAGACATTACTTGTCACCATCATCATGTAATCTTTCATGTGCACCTTGAACAATTAGTATACAACTGCCAAGTCTAAAGCTCTACTAATAAAGCTATTACTATAGCTGTGATTGCAAGACTGGTAATGCTTTCTTACATTGCTCAGATAATTTTGCTCAAGATTCTCTGGTTTTCCTTCCTCCCTTCTGTTTCGAATTGCAATTACCTGGGGGGTACTTATGTGATAAATGGGAGGTATGTTCAAACCTTGACCCTGTTGGACCCCAAAACGGAGCTCCAAAATCCTGATTGCCCTATTTTTTGTGACCCTGATAGCTCAAATTGGCTCAAATCCTGACCCTGACTGCTCAATTAGGCTCAAACCCTTACCCGCACATATATGCTATGTCCTAAACAGTGCCCCCCAAGGGCAATTTAATAGAGTCCTGACTTAGATGTACCCATATATTGTGTGTGGATATCAGGCATGCAGAGATACTGAATTTTATTTGTGCTAAAAAATGTATGACGTCATCCCGCATAATTTCCCGCATAATTCGCCAAAAAATCCCGCATAATTTAGATTTTTTTTTTCGCATCCTACCATAAGCACTAGATTTGGTAATACTTTTCTTCCCTTTTATTGATTATAGGCTATTCCCTAAATAAACAAATTTCATTGAAATGCATGAATAAAAGAAAAAATCCTGCTAACAAACATTGGTATTCCTGCTCTCTGTGTATAACTTCCTACCTTGGCTCTGCTTGCCCTTGTCATCGACATTCTCATCAGTGTTGTCATGATCTTCGTCCTCTAAAAATAATATGCGTTTTCACATCAAAACATGATATGAAACCATAGTCACGTTTAATACGTAACTACGTGTACATGTACTATTCTATTTGTAACTTTTATGCTTACTTAGTATTCCATTTAGTTAGCTTTTCTTTTTACAGGGCCTCTGTGAAAACCACTTGGGTGATGAGAGCACCCTGTCAAAATATTATTATTATTATGATAATGCATCACCTCTACTCATCTAAGCAATTTAAGTCATTTGTCAGTTCCCATACACTGAAATACCTGTATATCATCATGCATGGACCATGATGTTTGCTATAATAGAATGCCATTATAATAGTTTCAACAATGCACAAGCTCTGATTGGCTAAAAAGCATGCTTTACAAGAGTATATAACACGCCCGTATTACTGTATATAGATTTGAACTGCTTGTTTGAAGTCAACAAAGGCAGAAAAGATTCATTTAAAGTTGTTGCCGATCAGAAAAATGTCAGAAGTTTTGATCCTTTATTTGATTTGGTAATGCTTTTCTTCCCTTTTATTGATGATAGGCTAATCCCTAAATAAACAAATTTCATTGAAATGCATGAATAAAAGAAAAAAACCTGCTAACAAACATTGGTATTCCTGCTCTCTGTGTATAACTTCCTACCTTGGCTCTGCTTGCCCTTGTCATCGACATTCTCATCGGTGTTGTCATGATCTTCGCCCTCTAAAATTAATATACGTTTTCACATCAAAACATGGTATGAAACCATACACGTTTAATACGTAACTACATGTACTATTCTATTTGTAACTTTTATGCTTACTTAGTATTCCATTTAGTTAGCTTTTCTTTTTACAGGGCCTCTCTGAAAAACACTTCGGTGACGAGAGCACCCTGACAAAATATTATTATTATTATGATAATGCATCACCTCTACTCATCTAAGCAATTTAAGTCATTTGTCAGTTCCCGTACACTGAAATACCTGTATATCATCATGCATGGACCATGATGTTTGCTACAATAGAATGCCATTATAATAGTTTCAACAATGCACAAGCTCTGATTGGCTAAAAAGCATGCTTTACAAGAGTATATAACACGCCCGTATTACTGTATATAGATTTGAACTGCTTGTTTGAAGTCAACAAAGGCAGAAAAGATTCATTTAAAGTTGTTGCCGATCAGAAAAATGTCAGAAGTTTTGATCCTTTATTTGATTTGGTAATGCTTTTCTTCCCTTTTATTGATGATAGGCTAATCCCTAAATAAACAAATTTCATTGAAATGCATGAATAAAAGAAAAAAACCTGCTAACAAACATTGGTATTCCTGCTCTCTGTGTATAACTTCCTACCTTGGCTCTGCTTGCCCTTGTCATCGACATTCTCATCGGTGTTGTCATGATCTTCGCCCTCTAAAATTAATATACGTTTTCACATCAAAACATGGTATGAAACCATACACGTTTAATACGTAACTACATGTACTATTCTATTTGTAACTTTTATGCTTACTTAGTATTCCATTTAGTTAGCTTTTCTTTTTACAGGGCCTCTCTGAAAAACACTTCGGTGACGAGAGCACCCTGACAAAATATTATTATTATTATGATAATGCATCACCTCTACTCATCTAAGCAATTTAAGTCATTTGTCAGTTCCCGTACACTGAAATACCTGTATATCATCATGCATGGATCATGATGTTTGCTACAATAGAATGCCATTATAATAGTTTCAACAATGCACACGCACTGATTGGCTAAAAAGCATGCTTTACAAGAGTATATAACATGCCCGTATTATCATATATAGTTTTGAACTGCTTGTTTGAAGTCAACAAAGGCAGAAAAGATTCATTTAACGTTGAAACATCAGAAGAGATTTGAAGTCATATAATTTAGAGCATACTACTCGACAGACATGCCGAACAGACAGACATGCTGAACAGACAGACATGCTTCTGTCTTTATTCCCTTTCTTTGTCTTTCTTTGTCTTTCTTTGTCTTTCTTTGTCTTTCTTTGCAATCTAGTCCGAGCGCTTTTCATGTCAGGCCTAGCTAACCGTAGTGCTTTGTGTTGGAATTTTACGTTGTATATCAGCTTTGCTGTAGTCTTCGGACTTTTCATTCGTTATTTTTCATATTTTTGGCTGCATAGGTCCTCACTTCGGATCCAACGTATTTTTACAGGATGTTTGTTCACGGTATTTGCTTGTGTTTTTTCTATTATGGATTTTTGTACCGTAGGTCTCATATGGATCCGAATATTCCTGTTATTGTCATCATTTATAAAGCTGGTCTGGCCAGCATAACTATTTCTCACAAGGCACTGACATGTTAGGTTCAGATTTGTTTGGTTTTTGGCTTTTCGCCACACGTAATGACGTGTGACCCGATAACCAAACATTTCTGTGGGCTCGAAACTAGATGCTCCTTAGCTCAGTCCCGGGTCGGTAGTGCAGTGGCACCGAAGCCTGTGTTCTGTTTGCTATGCCATACTGACGAGTTCTAATAAGAACGAAACAGCTGTCTATGGCTGCAATCTAGTCCGAGCGCTTTTCATGTCAGGCCTAGCTAACCGTAGTGCTTTGTGTTGGAATTTTACGTTGTATATCAGCTTTGCTGTAGTCTTCGGACTTTTCATTCGTTATTTTTCATATTTTTGACTGCATAGGTCCTCACTTCGGATCCAACGTATTTTTACAGGATGTTTGTTCACGGTATTTGCTTGTGTTTTTCCTTTCTTTGTGCACGTTAAAGTGCATATGAGCCCAAATTATTTTTCATAAAAAGAAGTAAAATAATAGTTGAATGGTAATAGTTTTCTTGATTTGAGTGTTGCATCTGTGAGTTATAAAGGTAAATATTTCCCATATGATAATGTAGCTTCAAATGCAACATAGATATTGTTGGTAAAAGGCTATTTATCTCTACCAGCAAGTTTTTGTATCACATGTTCCCTACTTGACATCACGTCATTAGCATATTCGAAAAAAATTATACCTCTATAACTTGTAAACACAACACTCAAATCAAGAAACATTTGACTAAAAAAATGATTAAAAACATTAATTTTTGCTCATATGCACTGTAATCTACATGTATATCATAAAGCATACAAAGAAGCCTAAGCCATGTATATTGTCTTCAAAAACTCATGAATAATTCATGAGCATTTTGTCCAATAAGATGAAGCAAATCAGTCACGTGCATGCTCCTTTATACCTGATAAAATCTCATCATTCTATAAGGTCCGCGGAGGGATTTGAATTCTGTCCCAGGGAGAAACGGGGTTAATGATTGAGACAATGGAATTTGTATTGATGTTTTATCTTTCTCATTGAATTGCTAATTAGGATGAACGTTTTATATAAAGAATACTAATGAACATGAAATTTTATATAAAGTTTCATTCTAATTGAGAATTCACTGATAAAGACCCAAAGATAGCAAAAAGTACACGGAACATAAGGTACCTAGATAATATTTTTTGCACTAACCTTACTAATATCAGCAGACTACCGAGATACACAGATAATATTTTTAAAATGAAGTTATCCAACTACCATTACTTGTTTACTGAGCCACTCTTTAGTTCCAATTATTAAACCAAACTCAAAGCCGTAAAATAATAAAAACGTGCATTAATCTTACATATTTTGTGCCGGAGTCAAAAATTTAGAGTCTGCCGTCATGTCAGTCACATCGCTTTCCAAGTCCTGAACTTTATCGAGGTAAACCATGACACCAAATCCTTCAAGTGAAGGTTCTTCTTGCATTGCGAAACGCCGCTTCAAACAACATAGTATGGTAATTTATTCATGTCATTCCCTTGAGATGTTCGTAATTGCAGGCGGTGATTACTCGAATATTTTGCATGGCGTTGTGAATACTAAGGTTCAATATTGGTTCATTAAGTAACCATTCCCTTGAGATGTGCGTCTTTCTTTCATTGCATTCTTAAAGCGTTTTTGAAGCTTCGCCCTCGAATTTTTAAACTTGATAAAACACTGCTGTTCGTGTTTTGAACAGTACTTCAAAAATCATGAATAATTAATGAGCATTTTGTCCAATCAGATGAAGCAAATCAGTCACGTGCATGCTCCTTTATACCTGATAAAATCTCATCATTCTAAAAGGCCCGCGGAGGGATTTGAATTCTGTCCCAGAGGGAAACGGGGTTAATGATTGAGACAATGGAATTTCTATTGATGTTTCAGCTTTCTCACTGAATTGCTAATTAGGATGAACGTTTTATATAAAGAATATTAATGAACATGAAATTTTATATAAAGTTTCATCCTAATTAAGAATTCACTGATAAAGACCCAAAGATAGCAAAAAGTACACGGAACATAAGGTACCTAGATAATAAATTTTGCACTAAATTTACTAATATCAGCAGACTACCGAGATACACAGATAATATTTTTAAAATGAAGTTATCCAACTACCATTACTTGTTTACCGAGCCACTATTTAGTTCCAATTATTAAACCAAACTCAAAGCCGTAAAATTACAAAAACGTGCATTAAACTTACATATTTTCTGCCGGAGTCAAAAATTTAGAGTCTGCCGTCATGTCAGTCACATCGCTTTCCAAGTCTTGAACTTTATCGAGGTAAACCACGACACCAAATCCTTCAAGTGCAAGTACTAGCTTGTTCTCTGCCACACAATGCTTTCAAGCATTGCGAAACGTCCGCTTGAAGCCATCCAAACATACAACATAGTATGGTAATTTCTTCAGTCATTCCCTTGAGATGTTCGTAATTGCAGGCGGTGATTACTCGAATATTTTGCATGGCGTTGTGAATACAAAGGTTCAATGGTTCATTAAGTAACCATTCCCTTGAGATGTGCGTCTTTCTTTCATTGCATTCTTAAAGCGTTTTTGAAGCCGTTTAAAACACTCACAGCACGTGTTTTATCAAGTATAAAACACTGCTGTTCGTGTTTTAAACAGTACTTATCAAACTCATTTATAATTCATGAAGCAAAAACAAAGGAAATCACTGAGCGAAAAGCGACCTTTAAATGTGATAAAGATTTCATCCTAATTTACATAAACTTTAACTTGGATTTTCTTCGTCGAAATAGGTCGTATCGACAAAATAAGTGAATTACATGTCTATACAGTCATCTAGACATTTTTTATGCCATTTAATAAACAAGCAGCAGTGTTTTATCGGGCTGCGCCCTCGAGTTTTAAATCTGATAAAACACTGCTGCTCGTTTATTAAACTATACTCTTTGCACGTGACGTCATAGCCGCCATGTTGGTGTACAATTAACAATAGATTCTTCGTTAGCTTCTTTTGTTCTGTACAACAACATGGCTGCCATGCCCTTTGTACTTTGAATCTCTGGGGATTGAGTGCAAACCATCTATACTTAAAAAACTCATGAATAATTAATGAAGCAAAAACAAAGGAAATCACTGAGCAAGAAGCTCTAAGTTAGCTAACTAATGCTTTAACTGAAACAGAGAGCAGAGATGAGAACAGGAAACAAAAGGGGAGGGTGGATTTGGGAAACTTTTTTTAGGCAAAGAGAAACCTGCAACTGGCAGTGTGCTAAGAGATTCGAGGTACCAGAACTGGTTGGCCGTAATTGGTTCAGGGAATGGCACACGTGCACCAGCTAGGGAACCAAGAATGAACTTTGACCGGAAAGATGTTTCCCACCTCTATTCACTTGTATACACACAAACAGGATAAATGTTATCTTTTACATCAGTTCCAAAAGCTTGTAGCTTATCTAATTTAATCTTATGTATTTTTATCTGTTTTCTCGTTGGCTGCTCAGGTCGTTAAAACTTAACAGAGCAGACATAGTTGTTGAAATACTGACTTCCAAGATCTAAGGTTCTCAATGTCATAAAGACCTGAACTTTGAGCTCTATAAGACCACAATTGAAGAATGCCTGCATGATATTGACATTTGGATGGTCAAGAACAAATTAAAGCTCAATAACGACAAGTCTGAGTTACTGGTATTGAGAGCTTGTCATCGTCCACAACCCCCTCTCGAAAGTATCCGTGTTGGTGCTGAGATCATCGAACCGTCTATGTCAGCAAGGAACATTAGAATCATGTTCGACCACGCTCTTATGATGGAACATCAAGTGGCTGCTGTTTGTAAATCAGCATTTAACCATATTAGGAACATTGCACGTGTAAGAAAGTTTTTATCTTTTGAAACCAGCCAAATACTTATTCACACTTTTATCACCTCTAAATTAGATTACTGTAATTCTTTATTATATGGTCTGCCTAAATACTTGACACAGAGGCTTCAGTGTGTGCAGAATTCAGCAGCTCGCCTTCTCACTTGCTCGCGTAAATTTCATCATATTACTCCTATTTTACAAGAACTACACTGGTTACCCATAGAGCAAAGAATAAGTTTTAAGATATTGTTACTTACATTTAAGGCTCTTAACAATAACAATTCATTATAATTATATTACTGAACTTCTAAATCCCTTTGTACCATCTTGTTCTTTACGTTCATCATGTAAGAATCTACTTAAAGTTCCAAAACACAACCTCAAGACATACGGTGCAAGGTCCTTCTCAGTTTCTGCTCCTACCTTATGGCACTCGCTACCACAAGACATTAGGGATGCTAAGCTAATTAACATTTTTAAGAGTAGAGTTAAAACTTGTCTTTTTAAACAAGCTTTTAACCTTTTATCCTAAAGTGTATTTTATATTAGTACTATATGAAAATTAATTATCGTAGATAGAGTAAGTTTTCTAGTTATTTTGAATTAGTGATGTAAAGCGCCATTGGTCATTTAGTAGAAATGGCACTATATAAATTGCTTATTATTATTATTATTAACTTAGGAAAAGCGATATCTAATTTACGAAGTTCATGGGAAGTGTATTCCAAGTTCGGGAAGCTTTTATAAATAACTATTTAATTTGGTAACAAAGGTACTGACATTATGAATCTGATAAATGATAAGTTCATCGATCATAGGGTGATGCTTACATTAACCCTACTTCAGTCTGGGGTAAACATTGGCTGATAATAGGACATGTTCAACATTAGTACTGTCCCAATTACGCCAATGAAAACAGCTTTAGTTGCACACCTGTCAATCATACATGTCTAGTAGTTTCGGATTCGCATTAAAACTGCCATAAGTGCGCTACTCTCTGTTTAGCATTCTTATTACAACAAGAGCCCATCTGGGCTTTCACTCGGGCCACATGAGATACACTTTCATTTGAAATCCTCTTAGTAACAAGTCCTGCTTTAATTCGCCAGTGAGAACGTCATAAAAACGTCTGGTCTATTAATTGCTTTTATGACATGACTATGATAACGCAGGATTTGAACAACAGAATACTGGCAAATATTCAAGTGTATAAATGCAATACAAATATGACCATATTCAGCCTTTGAATTTGATTGAAAATAGATCAAAAACTCGGGGAAATGTCCGGCTAAAACTGTATAAATATATGTGAAATGAAACATAAATTTCATAGCAAGAAAAACATTGTAATTCCTAATGAGAAAGCTCTTCTAAGTCCGCGCTCAAATTCACAGACTGTTTTACAAAAACATTTGCGCCTATCGCGTATCGACACAAGAGTTCAGTTGACCTTTCAAATAATTTATTCTGAGGTACGCATACTCTAAATCACAGAGATGTTAAATAAAACGATAATTAGAAGAAAAAGTACATTGACAGACAAACTGAGAGGGAATTTATTCAAATCAAAAAGAGTTTACTTACAGTACTTACGTAAATGAATCTTTCCTTTTGGAACTTTTGGTAGTGTTGTTGACAGCATCCCACCTTCGTGCACATATGCTCTGAATCGGAATGAAAGTCGAAGCCTACCTCGAACTTAACTTTCAGCTAACCTGTTTCCTTTCATTCCACAATGAATAATAATCTCATAAAGTAAGCCCGTAGCTTTCAATAAATTTGCCAGTGTCTGAATGAAACAGCTAGATCTTTTCCAATTTCTCTCACGGTCACGGCAGAAGACAGTCTCAAGCTACAAAACTTGAATTTTAATCCTCTTCACAGTAACGTAATTTAACGTCTCAGATATTATATATATTCTCTACTTCAGCTAGCGCTGTGCATTTCAAGTACTTTTTCCTCTCTCTTTGCTGGCAGTTCATGCTTCTTGTTCGTGTAGTTGCCCCACTGAGCCGTAATCAGAAAACGAGCACAGCATTTCAGTTGACATACACTGAAAACATCTGCTTAACTAATTAAGATTTGTAAAAATCTTAGCGGATCATGTAAATATTCCGCTTGGCTCAATGAGGGTTTCTGCCGTCAAAGTTCATTTTTTGTTTCAGTTTTCCCCATATTAGCAGACATGTATAATGTCTCGAGCTCTCAATCCAGTAGAAAGACTCTGGTTATTCTGTCGTGACCCAAATTTAGGTTGTATTGCATAATTGCCCACGATGGAATATATTTCTGACAATGACTCATTGAAATTGATATCTCCTTGTCTCGCCTAGTCTGAGAGCTTTGAACTTTCTTATCTGAGCGCGCCTGACGAAATCTAACCTTTGATTATAATTCGATACCCGTTGATATCCAAACGTGTTTGGATATTGTATTTCGCTTACGTTTCTAAATGTACATTGGATCTGTCCAGACAGCGCTGATCGAATGTATTACGTTGTTCATGTATTTTTATGGTGAACAAGAGCGCCAGTTGAAATATCCTGAGCCTGTTGGAAGGCTTTCGCCCTCGCGGGTCGACTATTTTGATTTACTGTATTCAATTATGTAAATAAATTAACCTGGCGATTGTTGCGTGACCATCGCAGTGCAATCTGATTGGTGTGAATTTGACCTTTAACGCATGCGCAGAAATTTTGCGACACCCAACAAAAATTAAAAATTAAAAAAAATAACGACTTGCATTTTAAGACTCGGTGCTGCCACAGGCAGCCCGAGTAATTATCACAGTTTATCAGTTGATTTAATTAGGTAGTATTTAATAGTATATTTATTATGAAAACACTAATACACGGTTTTTGTGCATTCATTCAAATACCATCAATCGGGATAGATATAAAATATAGCATCAAAAGACCTGCTATTCATTTTCTAATGCTTTCTTGTCTGGTCTTTTCATCTTTTCAAAACCAATTGAAGTAATTATTGTCATTGTAGTTGACAGTATAGTTACATTTTTGCCCGACTAATGTTATTGAATTACATAAGTACCTTGGAATGTGCTCTTCTTAACTTGTATCTGTTTACCGTTATCATTGCCACCATCATCATCATCACCATCGCTAATGCAATCTAATACTATATTCACTCACGGATAAGCCACACCTTTTTACCCGAAATCTTTGTTTAAAATCGGGGGTGTGGCTTATCTGCGATAGCATCTAGATACCGAACATAAGGTCTGGAAATTTCCACAAATTAACATTTAAAAGAAATACTAAGCTATACTAATAAATACTACACCAAACCAAAAGAAAGTAAGCACTGGCCATTGCTTTTGCAAGTTTGGTGGCTCCTAACAGATCCGTTTATATCTAAGTATGTAGACAAGAAGTTTATACTATTTCAGAGCTGAAATTACAGGTTTTCTCCAGTTTGAAAGTCCGATGAAGGTTTATACAATGTACATGTACATTTGATATTCTTCCAAAAAACTTTTTCCCCTGAATCAAGCTTCTAAACTTGGGGTGCGGCTTATCTGCGAGTGTAGCTTATCTGTGAGTGAATATGGTAATCAATAGCAGAGCAACATTACCAGGGAGTCCATCTAGTACTATATCAGATCCCATCAGTTTGATATCATGGATATTTTTAGAACTACATGAAGCCACTACTTTGCTCATTAGCATATTAGCATTTATTATTGTTTGTTCATTCAACATGGCTACCACTTCTTTGTTTATCTGACTCTCTGGGAATTGAATGCTAACTAGCAATAGAATATTAGAGAGAGTAAATTTGGAGTTAAATTTAGCCGTGCTATGAAACTGAGGGTACCAAACATAGTATGGGAGATGGACTCCCCTAGCCAAATCGAAACTACCGTAAAGACCCGTAGATAAGCCGCATCCCAAGTTTTGACGCTTGAATTTAGGGGGAAAACGTTTTTTGAAAAATACAAAAAAAATATTCTAAAATCGTTTGTCCAAGTTCATAAATGATTGTACTTGATGCCAAACATCTTCAAAACAAAGAATAATCTTTTGTTGGAGTTCATAAACGCTAGTACTTGAAGCAAAACTTCATAAAGTCATAAATACATAATTGCAACTTTAGTTTAATTCGATTGAATATGGTTACAACTTGCCTTGTCATTTCTTGTGTATGTTTTAACCTGCAGTCTTTAAATCACTCCATAATTCTTCTGCTTTTATTCCCCCATTAACTAACAACAATTCCAAGGAACTGCTTTCCTTTAATCGCTAGATTATTCATGTTACATACATGTAGCACTATGAGATGCAACACTCAAATCAAGAAATATATAACTATTCAACTATTTATTTGATATAGAATCAATTTTAATGATAAAATATTTGGACTCATATGCAGATACCAAAAAACGGCCTGATCATGTGATCTCTAAATATCTAAGCAAGTCTTTGCGTTTCAAATACCATCGATTGGAAATATATCTATCACATAAAACGACCTGTTAAAGTCCAAACAATAAATTGCCAAGATCACCATCTTCTTTACCTTTTTCTTCAAATGGAGTGTCTTCGTCTGAACTGGATTCAAAGAAATCATAACTGCATCTCTTTGGATTTGATGGGCGTTTTTTCTCTGCATGGAAATAAATACTTTATTTGAGTATATGTCATATCCATCCATCTACCTACGTACGTATCAAGCAATTAATGTTGCTCATTGTTAATAGCTATCGCCTTTGAAATTACGTCATATTGACAAAGGTTGTCTGGAAAACAAAATATCATTATTAACCAATACACTACTCACAACCATTTTGTGCGGTAATCTAAAGAAATGTCGAGCCCCCTGTACATGGTTTATTTATGGTCTGTGGTTTTTTGCAGAAAAATAATATCCAGGCAATAGTTCCAAAGTTTGGTTGTTAATCTTAATAATAGTTTTATTCCATTGATCCTTTTGTCAATCTTGCTGCTTTCATTATCCAGGACAATGCCCAAGGTATGCTGCATTTGTAAAACCAGAAGTAGCAGCCCTTTTTACAGCCTTTCCAAGTTCGATAAAACTTCTTTAAAAGCTGTTTTGATGTTACAGGACCCTCAGGGTAATTGCTGTGCAGTGGCTGTCAAAAATCGATGCAAACCCATTTAATCCACAGGTCAAGTTCCCCGAATGGGTAGATTCCAAAATCAGCATTTCAACACAAAAAGTGCAAAGCATCACAGTGTTTTTCAAATAATTAAGAACACAGACGAGCAAACACTGATTGAAGATGGCAAACACCAGAAGAGTTCTCAATTGATTTGCTACCAGACCAAGTGTTGATAAGCATTTTCAAACATTTAAAGTGTTTATGAAACCAAATTTTGTATGTTTATTTTATTGCAGAATAATAAAGTTCATTCTTTTCTGATTATCAAGGGTATATTTATTTTTCAGTTCCGCCTTCGGAAAGGTCTACTTTTCGCCATTCAAATTGACTACTTTATGCTAAAAACTGTCCAGGGCCTGGAACCGAATTACAATGACGTCACTGTGAGGACTCGCAAGTGACAATTCCTAAATATGATCATGTAGGACGACACGCATTTCTACAAAAAAATAATATATAATAAAGCACAATACAATTCAATACAAAAAATGAAATACAGTAGAATGCAACACAATACTTAACAAATTAAGGTTCTTCTTAATTGTTCTATAAAACAATGTTGCATGCTTGAGGTCTTGAAAAACTGTGGATGCACGAGCAGAACGCGGGACCGGTGCATTTAGCAGCATTTCAAGAACTCGAAAGTAAATTATATTGTATTCTTTCCATTCAGTTCTGGCTTCAGCATAAAAGTACAGGAGTATTAAAGTTATTGTTGAGTTCTTGGTGAGTCATATCTTGTAGTTGTGTTGTATTAAACTGTGAATGAGTAACCCTGTATTAGAACTTCAATGGCCATTGTATTTTGGCATAGGATAAATTTAAATACGGGAAGAAACCCAAGGCCACCAGCCACACAATATCCTCCACCTCCTCGCTTATTTTTACCTTTCACTGAAACTTTCTCGCTGGAGTCCGCCATGTTTGTAACAACAACTCCTCACAGTGACATCACGCAGCTCATTTAGCCGCACGGCAAACCGGACAGTTTTTAGCATAAAGTAGTCAATTTGAAAGGCGAAAAAGAGACCTTTCCAAAGACGGAACTGAAAAATAAATATACTCTTGATAATCAGAAAAGAATGAACTTTATTATTCTGCAATAAAATAAAGATGCTAAATCTGGTTTCATTAAATGGATGGTTTATAGTTACTCCACGAGCAAGAAAATACCACGCTATATCCTTGAGTATTTGCGTGGTAAATGGCCCACTGTGTCATCACTGTTCAAAACTTTCACAGCAAAATAGTCAATTTATGCAAACTGATCTTCCACCTTTCTTTGAGCAACTAGTTTTTTTTTCAAATAGATGGCTTCCAGATATCCTTTTAGACATGATACATGTCGATCTAAAAAGTGACCTGAATGAAAAGATCTCGGATAAAAACATACTATGGAAGTTAGGTCATGTATCTAAGTATGTAGACATGAAGTTTATACTATTTCAGAGCTGAAATTACAGATACAACTTTGGAGTTTTCTTCAGTTTGAAAGTCCAATGAAGGTTACAATGTAACCTTTTTTTAAACTCTTTTTCTAAACTCGGGGTGCGGCTTATCTGCAAGTGCGGCTTTTCCGTGAGTGAATACCTAACGGTACCTTTATAATATAGTTTCAACCAAATGCATGCTCTTATTGGCTAAAAAGGCATGTTTTACCAGAGTATATAACATGTTCATGTTATATAGTTTTGAACTGCTTGTTTGAAGTCAACAACGGCGGAAAACTTTAATTTAAAGTTGAAATATCAGATTAAGTACAAGGTTATTGCTGTAAAACCACTTACCAGCAACATTTAGTTCATTATTTTTAATTGTTTCCATCACTGCAGGATCGTGATCACTATAACATATTTGATTATCATCCGCATAGTTTGACAGCTTAGCTTGATTCACAATGTAGAAAATATGATGATACGTACCCTACATTTCAAAGATCCTAAAAATTACCAAGATTGAATCAAAATAAACTTGGTTGTACCAAAATGAATTACCTTGAACCAAAATATACTAGGTTGAACCAAATGAACTACTGTAGGTTGAACAAAAATGAACAACCTTGAACCAAAATATTAAAACTTAAGGTTGAACCCAAAAGAAACTAGGTTGAAAACTACATGTAGGTTGAACACAAAATAAACTAGGTTGGACAAATTTAACCTGAAGTATTTATTAAACTGCGACATATAAAAAACTCAAACGGTACACAATAATTTACTAATGTAATGGCTGATAAGAGGCATATGTAATTTGTTGGGGTAATTGTTTGCTGTTTCTGTAAGGGCCTACAGTGCTTGACCTTAGCAGTAGTAAACTAGCCTGGGACGAGTAAAACTTGCACCTGGGCTAGTAAAATTTGAGAACCACTAGTCATATTGCTAGTAGGTGTTGAGATAAAGGATTATTATTATTAACTATCATTATTATCTTTACCTTTTTCTTCAAATGGAGTGTCTTCGTCCGAGCTGCATTCAAAGATATGATAACTGCGTCTCTTTGGATTTGATGGGCACTTTTTCTCTGCATGGAAATAAATACTTTATATGTCATATCCATCCAACTACCTACCTACGTATCAAGCAATTAATGTTGCTCATTGTTAATAGCTATCACCTTTGAAATGATGTCATTTTGACAAAGGTTGTCTGCAAAACAGAATATCATTATCAACCAATACACTACTCACAACCATTTTGTGCGGTAATCTAAAGAAATGTCGAGCCCCCTGTACATGGTTTATTTATAGTCTGCGGCTTTTCGCAGAAAAATAATATCCAGGCAATAGTTCCGAAGTTTGGTTGTTAATCTTGATAATAGTTTTATTCCATTGATCCTTTTGTCAATCTTGCTGCTTTCATTATCCAGGGCAATGCCCAAGGTATGCTGCATTTGTAAAACCAGAAGTAGCAGCCCTTTTTACAGCCTTTCCAAGTTTGATAAAGCTTCTTTAAAAGCTGTTTTGATGTTACAGGACCCTCAGGGTAATTGCTGTGCGGCGGCTGTCGGAAATCAATGCAAACCCATTTAATCCACAGGTCAAGTTCTCCGAATGGGTAGATTCCAAAATCAGCATTTCAACACAAAAAAGTGCAAAGCATCACAGTGTTTTTCAAATAATTAAGAACACAGACGAGCAAACACTGATTGAAGATGGCAAACACCAGAAGAGTTCTCAGTTGATTTGCTACCAGACCAAGTGTTGATAAGCATTTTCAAACATTTAAGTATCGCTGAACTGTGCAGCGTTGGGATTGTGACATATCAATTCTATACAATTAACAATGCCAACCAGTATTATCTTGTTTTTATCCCCCATTCACTAAAGTGTAAGAGAAAGCATTCACAAAATCATTCGATCTTGAATTGCTTAGTACCGTAAAGACCTGTAGATAAGCCACACCTTTTTACCCAAAATTTCCGTTCAAAATCAGGGGTGCGGCTTATCTACGGGAACACCTAGAAAGGAGACCCAACATTAACATATATTTACATATCATGAACCTGTATGAAGCTTTTATTATGCGACGGTGCGTATTTTATAATCAGGTTCAAATCGCATTTGATCGTGTAATATAGCAATTTAAGCATAATCACTGGGGGGGGGGGGGGGGGGGACACGCAATTTGAAAGGATTAAAGCAAAAACTCTTCTAAGACCTACCTTAGACCTAATATATTAAGATTTCGTGGATATTTAATTAAGCTTATTTACCTTCCAAAACGTGCTGATTCGCAGCGCTTGTCAAAGTATGCATCTAAACAACCAGGCATTCTTCGCAATTTTACACAGGAGATTGGCACTAGTTAATGAAAATCCAAGATGGCGGACCTCAGACCTACTCGTGCAAGTATAGTTTCGCCAGAAAACCTTTCTTGCTCTTGCGATTAAAGGAAAGCGGTTCCTTGGTATTGTTGTTAGTTAATGGCAGAATAAAAACAGAAGTATTCTGGAGTGATTTAAAGACTGCAGGTTAAAATATATACACAAGAAATGACAAGGCAAGTTGAACCATATTTGATTGAATTAAAGTTGCGATTATGTATTTATGAAAATCTGATGAAGTTTTGCTTCAAGTACGAGCATTTATGAACTCCAACAAAAGATTGTTCTTTTTTTAAAGAAATTTGGCATCAAGTACAAGCGTTTATGAACTCGGACAAAAGATTTTCTAATTATTTTTTGTATTTTTCAAAAAAGGTTATTTTCCTAAATTCAAGCTTCAAAACTTGGGGTGTGGCTTATCTGCGGGTCTTTACTGTACTTCATATAAGCCTTACTTATGGTGTCGTAATATAGTTTTTATTTAAATGCATGTAATTATTATAAATTAACACCATGAGAATCCTGGCATCTATAACCATAAAAATATACTGAAATGTATACCCATGTATCATGTAAAAACATATATATTTTTTTTGTCAAAGCAATCACATATAACTCGCTCTCCAACTTTTTGAACCATTTACTTTGAGAACCTAAAGCTCAATAAATTATTGTTTGATGAAGAAAAAGAAGTATTTTCAATTATCAACTGTTTAATCATGAATATTCATAACGTTGTTATTAATAACTTAGATTTAGATGTTCGGACTGTAAGATCATTATCTCTATTCAAGCTCAAACTCTGTTTATGTAATTAATCGTTTTAAACTCTAACCATACACGTTTAATACGTAACTACTATTCTACTTGTAACTTTTATGCTTACTTAGTATTCCATTTAGTTAGCTTTTCTTTTCACAGGGCCTCTCTGAAAAACACTTCGGTGACGAGATCACCCTGTCAAAGTGGCTCAGTTTTCTTTTTTCTTTCAGGGGAATATAATATATCTCATATTTTCAAGTCAGACCTCAGTTTCTTTGATCTTTGCAAGGGAATATTATTGTCCCCTGATTGCATTTTAACAATAATTTAATATGTATTCTCCTCATCTTATTACTTCACATTTTTCCTAATAGTTACCACAACTTATATACATTAATTTTTGTACTCTGTATTATTCTTTTTACATATGCAGAAGTAAAACATGAAAAAACGGTACTGGAACTCAATCTCTTGGTTACCAGTTGTCTGTCCTTAATCCACTACACTATATAAAAACTATGAACGGTAATCCCATGCAACAACAAACCAGGCAAACAATGCTTCCTAACGATTTATGAAAATATATTGTTTTTGATTCCAATAAGAAAACCTTGCCTAGTCAAAAATAAGTATGTTATCGGCCTGCCGCTCAGGGTATGCAGGTACTGTCTTAAAGGTGAGATTTTGATTGACACCTGACATTCTACTATTTAACAGATCTGTAACTCGTCGCGGCTCCTCTGGTCTAGACTGACGCTCAATTCCTGCCCGTACCTCGACATTTCGTTCTTCCTACTTTGTACGTATCTGTCCGGCTCTATGGAACGCTCTTCCAGTCGATCTTCGCTCTTCTCCCCCTACCTCCTCTTTCAAACTCAAACTGAAAAAAAATTACTTTGAAAGGCTAAACTCGGTCTTTGATACCTTCAACATTCGAACTTGGTTCGTTACTTGTCCCCTCTGTCGTCGTTCTAACCTTGTAACTTCTAACCTTGTAACCTTGTAACCGAGTGAGTGTTAAAGTAGTTGATTATTGTTCCTATCATTATATCATCCAGTTGCGCTGCCTGTATTCAAATTATTTGTAGCATAATGTTATTATCGTACTTGATTTTGTATTTATTCATTCATTATCTAATTATTATATTTATAGATATATATAAATATATTTCTCTTTTTTCTTCCCGTTAACATCCGTCGTGACTGCTGGCGCAGACAAACCTCGTAGGGGACTTTGAGTCCTATTGTTTGTTTCCTGTGGCGTTACGCTCAAATGTTGTAAATAAATAAAATAAAAGATTACTCTTACCATGACGCGTTGTCGACTTGTCAGCCTCAGTTCCGTCTGGATCAGGAACAGAGCGGGCTGTGTAACAAACAAATCACACTCAACATTTCTGAAATGGTATTTGTAAAGCAAACAAAATCAAAAACGTTTTCATCACCTCAGATTGGTTGGGGGTATGGAAGCTGAGACTTTTCGTATTTGGGAAACAGAATAAAACAACCTAGCACCTTAGCAATTAAGTCTGGAGGGTAAATGTCCTCACAAGTCACGAGTGAATATTAAACGTACTGTTGTCCAGTAAGAGTACCAGCCCTCAGAACTTTCTGAGGGATTTGTGTATAGAACATTTTGCCGTCTAACACCACTTCTTTCCACTGCAAAAACATTGTCGCTCAAAACCGATCCCAGTGTGCAAGATAAACTTGAGAAACGGCAAAGAACCGTGGACTAAAATCCTGCTGGTTGTTACGTTGGATCTAAGTCAGATCTAATCAGCCAAAATGAAAATGGATACGAAGTCCAAGGACTACGGCAAAGCTGACACAACGTAGGATTTTATATTGAATATTACTATATTTCGGCTGGCCAAACCAGCCTTCTTCAGGTACTAGATGTTACAAGTGAAGAACTCTAAGGTAAGAAGATCTATAAATGCGGTAAATTTCGCAATAGAAATTGCGGAGACGGGAAGTGATGTAGACTAATGTAGCAATAATGTATAAGAGATAAACCAAACTCGTTGCATGGCACTACCCAACACACGCTATGACGTAGCTAGCGTCTAATACGCATGCTCACATCTTATTACCGGTAGAGTGGCAACCATGTACAGCCGTTTCGTCCTTGTTAGGACTCATCAGCATGGCATAGCCCCCAAGACCGTCAGCCTCACTTTAGATCATAGGCCTCAGAATCTGGTTACTCTAACGGCGAGCTCGAAAGCTGCTTTAACTGAACCCCTGCCACCACGCTACACGTGTGGGAGCTAGAGATGTGAACAAGCGCTATCACTATGTTTCATCACGTATATTCATACCATATGGTTCCAGAGTTTTAGCTTTATCTATAAGGTGTGCAAGCCCCGCCCAAAGATCAGTTGGCTGTATTTGATAAAATACTCTGGACAATAGAGTCATATAAACTTAAAGTTCCGTGAAAAGTTTGAAAACATTCAATACTAACGGAGGTCCTCACAAGTCACCGCTAGGGTGTATCGGAGATGCTTATTATATAGCTGGCATTCAGACTATGGGGTCAAGAAGAAACCCTTGAGCTGTCTGCTTCTTGACAACTTCAGTAAAAGTAGTCCAGAAACTAACACAGAATTTGTGCAAGTTTAAACCTAAAACATTTTCTGATTTAGTGTGCCAATTTAGCACTAATAATCCCAATTTCGAAAACAGTACAGTATGACATCAATGTAAATAAGAATAACATAAGACATGATGAAGTACGGAATGTCTGGTTAGTGTTGTTGCTTGATCCGATGGCGTTGATAATTTAGTTTCAATCTATACAAGGAAACTAAGTTGTCAACTATAAAGCAAAACTATTCGACCGCAGAAGGGTTTCGTACCTGGACAAGACATCAAACAAACAAGCAGCCTAGCAATTATGAACCGAATTAAAGTCCCCACAAGTCACGACTGCGTACCGGAAGCATCATTGGCAAGTTTAAGTATGAAACAGCGATGTTGTTAAGATAGGTGTTAATAGTAAGCTTTTACTTAAAAACAGCTGACACTATTGAACAAAAGCTCCTACAGTAACTTTGCGCAATGTCATCAGATCTTTGTCTGGTTTCCTCAATAGGAGCTGCACTAAAACTGTTTGTCCTACTTCTAAAACAATTCTCTATGCCGCTCTTGTTCGATCTCATCTTATTTATGCCTCACAGATTTGGTCTCCTACTTTCTACGGCTCCCTCCATCTAGCTCGTAATCTTGAAAGTGTTCTAAGGCGAGCAACTCGTCTCATCTTATACGGTTCCGACTTTATCGACTAAATCTTCTTCCTCTCTGCTATTTCCTTGAATATCTTGACCTGCTTTTTCTTTTCCGCTGTCTTAAAGGTGAGATTTTGATTGACACCTGACATTCTACTATTTAACAGATCTGTAACTCGTCGCGGCTCCTCTGGTCTAGACTGACGCTCAATTCCTGCCCGTACCTCGACATTTCGTTCTTCCTACTTTGTACGTATCTGTCCGGCTCTATGGAACGCTCTTCCAGTCGATCTTCGCTGTTCTTCCTCTGCCTCCTCTTTCAAACTCAAAATGAAAAAACTTTACTTTGAAAGGCTAAACTCGGTCTTTGATACCTTCAACATTCGAACTTGGTTCGTTACTTGTCCCCTCTGTCGTCGTTCTAACCTTGTAACCGTATGCCCCGTGTTAAAGTAGTTGATTATTGTTCCTATCATTATATCATCCAGTTGCGCTGCCTGCATTCAAATTATTTGTAGCATAATGTTATTATCGTAGTTGATTTTGTATTTATTCATTCATTATCTAATTATTATATTTATAGATATATATAAATATATTTCTCTTTTTTCTTCCCGTTAACATCCGTCGTGACTGCTGGCGCAGACAAACCTCGTAGGGGACTTTGAGTCCTATCGTTTGTTTCCTGTGGCGTTACGCTCAAATGTTGTAAATAAATAAAATAAAAGATTACTCTTACCATGACGCGTTGTCGACTTGTCAGCCTCAGTTCCGTCTGGATCAGGAACAGAGCGGGCTGTGTAACAAACAAATCACACTCAACATTTCTGAGATGGTATTCGTAAAGCAAACAAAATCAAAAACGTTTTAATGACCTCAGATTGGTTGGGCGTATGGAAGCTGCGACTTTTCGTATTTGGGAAACAGAATAAAACAACCTAGCACCTTAGCAATTAAGTCAGGAGGGTAAATGTCCTCACAAGTCACGAGTGAATATTAAACGTACTGTTGTCCAGTAAGAGTACCAGCCCTCAGAACTTTCTGAGGGATTTGTGTATAGAACATTTTGCCGTCTAACACCACTTCTTTCCACTGCAAAAACATTGTCGCTCAAAACCGATCCCAGTGTGCAAGATAAACTTGAGAAACGGCAAAGAACCGTGGACTAAAATCCTGCTGGTTGTTACGTTGGATCTAAGTCAGATCTAATCAGCCAAAATGAAAATGGATACGAAGTCCAAGGACTACGGCAAAGCTGACACAACGTAGGATTTTATATTGAATATTACTATATTTCGGCTGGCCAAACCAGCCTTCTTCAGGTACTAGATGTTACAAGTGAAGAACTCTAAGGTAAGAAGATCTATGAATGCGGTAAATTTCGCAATAGAAATTGCGGAGACGGGAAGTGATGTAGACTAATGTAGCAATAATGTATAAGAGATAATCACTATGTTTCATCACGTATATTCATACCATATGGTTCCAGAGCTTTAGCTTTATCTATAAGGTGCGCAAGCCCCGCCCAAAGATCAGTTGGCTGTATTTGATAAAATACTCTGGACAATAGAGTCATATAAACTTAAAGTTCCGTGAAAAGTTTGAAAACATTCAATACTAACGGAGGTCCTCACAAGTCACCGCTAGGGTGTATCGGAGATGCTTATTATATAGCTGGCATTCAGACTATGGGGTCAAGAAGAAACCCTTGAGCTGTCTGCTTCTTGACAGCTTCAATAAAAGTAGTCCAGAAACTAACACAGAATTTGTGCAAGTTTAAACCTAAAACATTTTCTGATTTAGTGTGCCAATTTAGCACTAATAATCCCAATTTCGAAAACAGTACAGTATGACCTCAATGTAAATAAGAATAACATAAGACATGATGAAGTACGGAATGTCTGGTTAGTGTTGTTGCTTGATCCGATGGCGTTGATAATTTAGTTTCAATCTATACAAGGAAACTAAGTTGTCAACTATAAAGCAAAACTATTCGACCGCAGAAGGGTTTCGTACCTGGACAAGACATCAAACAAACAAGCAGCCTAGCAATTATGAACCGAATTAAAGTCCCCACAAGTCACGACTGCGTACCGGAAGCATCATTGGCAAGTTTAAGTATGAAACAGCGATGTTGTTAAGATAGGTGTTAATAGTAAGCTTTTACTTAAAAACAGCTGACACTATTGAACAAAAGCTCCTACAGTAACTTTGCGCAATGTCATCAGATCTTTGTCTGGTTTCCTCAATAGGAGCTGCACTAAAACTGTTTGTCCTACTTCTAAAACAATTCTCTATGCCGCTCTTGTTCGATCTCATCTTATTTATGCCTCACAGATTTGGTCTCCTACTTTCTACGGCTCCCTCCATCTAGCTCGTAATCTTGAAAGTGTTCTAAGGCGAGCAACTCGTCTCATCTTATACGGTTCCGACTTGGATTACAAATCGATACTTTATCGACTAAATCTTCTTCCTCTCTGCTATTTCCTTGAATATCTTGACCTGCTTTTTCTTTTCCGCTGTCTTAAAGGTGAGATTTTGATTGACACCTGACATTCTACTATTTAACAGATCTGTAACTCGTCGCGGCTCCTCTGGTCTAGACTGACGCTCAATTCCTGCCCGTACCTCGACATTTCGTTCTTCCTACTTTGTACGTATCTGTCCGGCTCTATGGAACGCTCTTCCAGTCGATCTTCGCTGTTCTTCCTCTGCCTCCTCTTTCAAACTCAAACTGAAAAAACTTTACTTTGAAAGGCTAAACTCGGTCTTTGATACCTTCAACATTCGAACTTGGTTCGTTACTTGTCCCCTCTGTCGTCGTTCTAACCTTGTAACCGTATGCCCCGTGTTAAAGTAGTTGATTATTGTTCCTATCATTATATCATCCAGTTGCGCTGCCTGCATTCAAATTATTTGTAGCATAATGTTATTATCGTAGTTGATTTTGTATTTATTCATTCATTATCTAATTATTATATTTATAGATATATATAAATATATTTCTCTTTTTTCTTCCCGTTAACATCCGTCGTGACTGCTGGCGCAGACAAACCTCGTAGGGGACTTTGAGTCCTATCGTTTGTTTCCTGTGGCGTTACGCTCAAATGTTGTAAATAAATAAAATAAAAGATTACTCTTACCATGACGCGTTGTCGACTTGTCAGCCTCAGTTCCGTCTGGATCAGGAACAGAGCGGGCTGTGTAACAAACAAATCACACTCAACATTTCTGAGATGGTATTCGTAAAGCAAACAAAATCAAAAACGTTTTAATGACCTCAGATTGGTTGGGCGTATGGAAGCTGCGACTTTTCGTATTTGGGAAACAGAATAAAACAACCTAGCACCTTAGCAATTAAGTCAGGAGGGTAAATGTCCTCACAAGTCACGAGTGAATATTAAACGTACTGTTGTCCAGTAAGAGTACCAGCCCTCAGAACTTTCTGAGGGATTTGTGTATAGAACATTTTGCCGTCTAACACCACTTCTTTCCACTGCAAAAACATTGTCGCTCAAAACCGATCCCAGTGTGCAAGATAAACTTGAGAAACGGCAAAGAACCGTGGACTAAAATCCTGCTGGTTGTTACGTTGGATCTAAGTCAGATCTAATCAGCCAAAATGAAAATGGATACGAAGTCCAAGGACTACGGCAAAGCTGACACAACGTAGGATTTTATATTGAATATT
>JAOWCC010000566.1:0-27767 GCA_030867875.1 Actinernus sp. WN-2022 | reverse complement strand
CAAAATGAAACATAGATCCAATTTCGGTTGATTAAGTACTATTTGGTCTTTCTGAAACAAGTACTGGTTTGGCCCCAACGTAGGCCAAAACAAACCAAAGTGCTGTTATGACCCCTTAGGGGCTGTATTGGCCCCCTTTATGAGTGGTGTTTTGGACTAATGCGAGGCCAAAATGAAACAGAGATCCAATTTCGGTTGATATAGTTCTATTTTGGTCTTTCTGAAACAAGTACTGGTTTGGCCCCAACGTAGGCCAAAGCAAACCAAAGTACTGTTATGGCCCCTTAGGGGCTGTTTTGGCCCCCTTCATGAGTGCTGTTCTGGACAGATGCGAGGCCAAAATGAAACATAGATCCAATTTCGGTTGATTAAGTACTATTTGGTCTTTATGAAACAAGTACTGGTTTGGCCCCAACGTAGGCCAAAACAAACCAAAGTGCTGTTATGACCCCTTAGGGGCTGTATTGGCCCCCTTTATGAGTGGTGTTTTGGACTGATGCGAGGCCAAAATGAAACAGAGATCCAATTTCGGTTGATATAGTTCTATTTTGGTCTTTCTGAAACAAGTACTGGTTTCAATTGGCCCCAACGTAGGCCAAAGCAAACCAAAGTACTGTTATGGCCCCTTAGGGGCTGTTTTGGCCCCCTTCATGAGTGCTGTTCTGGACAGATGCGAGGCCAAAATGAAACATATATCCAATTTCGGTTGATAAAGTTATATTTGGACTTTCTGAAATAAGTACTGGTTTGGCTCCAACGTAGGCCAAAACAAACCGAAGTACTATTATGGCCCCTTAGGGGCTGTTTTGGCCTACTTTCCGAGTACAGTTTTTAGCAGATGTCAAGCCAAAATGGAACAGAGCCGGATCCAATTGCGATGGATTAAGTCAGTACTATTTGGTCTTTCTAGAACAACTACTGGTTTGGCCGCCACTATAGGCCAAAACAAACCAAAGTACTGTTATGGCCCGCTTAGGGACTGTTTTGGCCTCCTTTGTTAGTGCTTTATTGGGAAGACGTCAGACAAAAAAATATGTCAGGTACATGAACCAGCACGTTTTATAGAAAGACAAACAGACGGATAATCCATCGAAGTATTGCATCTGTCCAGAACAGTACTAGTACATGAGGCCGAAACAACCCTTAAGAGGCCTAAATTAACGACCTCCCTGCCTAAACTGAGTACTATTGTTTTGTTTTGACCTACATTGGGGCCAAATTACGATTCAACCGAAATGTTATGTTTCCTCGATATTCCCTTTGGTCCACTTGTTGTAAGCAAGAGTAAACACTATAATAATCCGTGCATGTTATTATTACCGTTTTCATTGAAGTGCGACTATGAAAGTTTCAAGTCTCCTCAGTTGTAAAACTGCATTTAGCCGACCGTGATCAAACGAGTACCGCCTATATTTAATTAGTTTAGGGTAGAAGGAATTTTCAGGCCTCCAGGGATTGGCTAAAGACTAGATTCAAATTAGGCGCGAAAGTTAGACAAAGGACTTGATCGCTACAAATTATTCAGTCGGTTATGTGCCCGGGTTATGTGCCGCGTGGATGGAGTTTTTACAAGCTCGCTCAAAAGGTCTGAATTCAACAGTATATTTAAAGAACAAGATTTGAATATGATGATATCTGCTGCAACTGACAGGCATTACATTACTGGATGAGATGAATTGCTGGAAAATCTGCGGTACAGAAGGTGAGCATGCAGAAATTGTATTCAGTTACCGCTAATGAGTAATGATGTCGTGATTTTAGTTCACGTTACGAAACTACAATTAGTTAGGTCTTTTCTAGTAATTCAGTTCCCTAATTTGTTAATACTGTTCATTAAAGTAATGTTCTAGAATATATTTCAATAAACTAGTCGTTTAAAGCTAATAAAATGTGGTAAAATGCTTTTCCATCGTGCAATCAAAGCCAAAGCTCACCTCGTGGCATCTTTGTTTACCCGTCACAGACGGGCGCTCGGGAGCCCGGCCGCGTAAGAATTCGCTCATCTAAATGTTCAATAATCTTCGCCTGTTCTTTAACTTGACTATCTCGCAGTAATGTCTTCTGTGTAGCTTAGTTCGGAATACAAAGCTGATTTTGTGTATGTACTGAAGGGGAATGCGAAGATTTAGCCAGAGTCTCCAACCACTTTGGTTAGAAAGTGCTGAGCGGCGTATTTGAATTCGTTCGTTCGCCGGGCATGAGAAAGATCAAACTCCAATTACAATTAACTACCGTAATTATCAAACACGACCATCAAATCGATGTATTAGTCAACTATATCAACGAATCCTACTTTGAATAGCTCAAATATAAACCAAGATAAAAGCTTGTTAGGGGTGAAGGTGAAAGATTTCGAAACACAAGAAGTTCCTGTTGTTTTCCGGTTGTTACGCCACAGCATATATTCACTTATAAGTTAAAAATAAGTTGTATTGGTTATTATTTCTTGCAGGCCTTGAAGTTGCGA
The DNA here is from genome assembly GCA_030867875.1 of Actinernus sp. WN-2022. Taxonomy (NCBI): domain Eukaryota; kingdom Metazoa; phylum Cnidaria; class Anthozoa; order Actiniaria; family Actinernidae; genus Actinernus; species Actinernus sp. WN-2022. The sequence continues at coordinate 25,300 of JAOWCC010000566.1, read as the reverse complement.
GTTCGAAGATTAAGCCTTCAAATCATCCGAAGCTAAACAAGGAAATGTCAACTGCCACGTAGTGAGTGAAAATCAGAATGACTAGCTTTTATGATTTGTAACTGGATATATTGTACTATAGAAAACCATAAAATAGTAATAATAATAAACTTAAAGTTCAAATAACAAAGAACACGCTTAAACTTGTCGTTGATGTCTGAACATTACTAATATTTTGTCCTATCTTATATCCTACTCCCCTTTTATGGCTGTTTCGGCCGTTTATGAGGGGCTGTTTTCGACAACGGACAGAGCCGTTTTATCAGAACTGTTTGGCACTCAAAACGGCGCCTCCCTAGTAGAAAACTGCCCCTTATGAACGGTCGAAGCAGCCATAACATGGGAGCCAAAAGTGTCCTTGAGTGTCAAAATGGCCTATGAGTGCCAAAATCAATGAGTGCCAAAATGGCCCTATTAAAAGAAGGCCGTATACAGGTCAAAATTTTGGTCTCATTTTAGGGGCCAAAACAGCTCTATCCAAAGTGGCCCTAATTTATGGTGCTAAAATGGCCCCATTAAAAGAGGGCCGTATGCGGGTCACAATTTTGGCCTCATTTTACGAGCCAAAACGGCTCCATCCAAAGTGGCCCTAATTTATGGTGCTAAAATGGCCCATTAAAAGAGGGCCGTATGCGGGTCAAAATTTTGGCCTCATTTTAGGGGCCAAAACGGCTCCATCCAAAGTGGCCTTAATTTATGGTGCTAAAATGGCCCCATTAAAAGAGGGCCGTATGCGGGTCAAAATTTTGGCCTCATTTTAGGGGCCAAAACGGCTCCATCCAAAGTGGCCCTAATTTATGGTGCTAAAATGGCCCCATTAAAAGAGGGCCGTATGCGGGTCAAAATTTTGGCCCCATTTTGGGGGCCGAAATGGCCCTTTCACATTTACTGTGCAATAATAGAAGAATGACACAACCATTGTTATCAATACTGCGAAGAATGTCATTATGTACTCGGACCAACGCTGTTTCAGTACTGTGTCCCTGCTTGTAGGCTGACTGGAAAAGCTCGTGTAAGTTATTGTCTTTGAGATGAACATTCAGTCGAGCGGCAGCAATCTTCTCGGTAGCCTTAGAAATAAATCTAAGGTTCGAGATTGGTCTATAACTTGGAAACAGTTCCTTATCGAGGGAAGGCTTCTTTATCTTAGGTGTTAAAACTGCCTGTTTAAGCTTTTTCGGTACCACAGCCTCCTCGAATGATAAATTTACTATCCTTGCAACAATAGGCATTAAAGTGTTAGTAGGGTCTTTAAATATATTGCCTGGTAAAGGATCAAGCTTGCAGGATTTGGCGATGGTTTTTCCAAGAACACTAGATAACTCCTTGACCGTTGTAGGGGTAAATAGATGTAACTCGTGTTCAGAAGGACAGACAGTTTTCTCATCATGGCAGTTGTCACTCGCAGATGTGAAGTTGTCCCTAATAGTCTGTACTTTTTCCGTAAATAAATCAGCAAACTTGTTGGCCAGATCAGTAGCATTATCGTACGAGTGTAGCTTTTGTATCGCCTGGCAATTTAACATTTTGTTAACAGCTGTAAACAAAACTACTTGGTTTGAGCTATTGTCCTCTATAATCGGATCTATAACTGACGAATAGATCTTCATCTTAGATTCATAGATAATCTTGTTTACCAGATTGCATTGATTAACATATAGTTCCCTGTTTATAGTAAGTCTGTTCTTTCGCCAGCAACGCTCAAGTCTTTTCCTTTTCACCTTTTCAGCCTTGATCGTATCCGTATACCATGGGGCTGCTGGTCGTAGGGTGACAGTGCGTCTTTTGAGAGGGGCGTGTTGATCCAATAATGACGATAGTGTATCTTCGTATAAGTTCGATAGATCTGTAACATCGAGATTCTCAAAACCCATTAAGGGTGAGTTCCTGATGTCTTCGATAAAACGCTCTCTTTCGACCAGTTTTAACTTCCTGTAGGTTATTTCTTTTCTTGGATAACATGGCTTACTTAGGGATATCCCACAATGCACCGCATAATGATCTGAGATTACAGGATCCAAGACATACAAGTTGGAAATGACATCATGTTCATCAGTTCTGGTTATTACTAGGTCAAGGGTGTGTCCATTTCGATGAGTTTCACCCTTGACATGCTGCTGAAGATTGAAAGTATCAAGTAGGTCCACAAATCGGAGTGCGGCAGAGTCATCAAGAGAATCTAGATGGAAGTTCAGGTCACCACAAATCAATAACGGGTCTGGAGTAGTAATCACTGATTCGAGGAATCGACTGAATTCATCGAAGAACATACTCAGCGTGAGACCATTCCTAGTTGATGGGGGCGGTCTGTAGACAATGATCATTCTCAGATTACACGACGAATATTTCATCAAATAATCAGCAGCTTCAAATGATTTGTAAGCTTTAGGTATATGTAAATTCTTGAACTTGAGGGATTGTTTATACAAGACTGCAACTCCACCTCCCCTTGTTGCACGGGGAACATGTTGGAACAGATAGCCAGCAGGACATATATCATTGATGATTCTCTGATCAGCCATATCTGACCCAGTCCACGTCTCGGTAAGAGCCAGGATATCCAAATTATGTTCGACTACTTGATTATGAATGATTTGTTATTGATCGATCTAGCGTTAAGCAGGCAGAAATCCATTGGAACATCAACGAGCTTGGATGGAATATTACAGCTGACAAGCGGCGAGCGAGGGATTGTAATCAAGTTCGTGTTATTTACATATTGCTGCCTTGGACCGGTAGGACAAAAGGCATCAGTTAGCCGGGGAGATGCGATTGTAGGAATTTTCCGTTTACCTCCTCTCTTGCCTCTGTAGCACAGTAAGTCGTATGTCTTCAGAACCGAGAACAGTCGGTTGCAATCTTGTGTGTTTATAGTAGCACATCGACGAAGAGCCAGGAGTTCATTTCTAGAGTAGGAGTTCAGTTTATGAGTTACATACATTTGCATACTACCATTTGTTGTTTTAAGCCTTTGTTCAGAATGCAAATCTTCACCAAATCTTGTTCCACAAGTAGTATATTCTTTACCTTCAGGACCAGGCTGTGAAAGTACATCCATATAAGCAGTTATATCAATCGGTGGGTCATGTCCAGGAATTAGAAGCGAAGTTTGACCATGTTTGGTCCACTTGGTAGCTGCTACTTTCGACGAACAGAATCCAGCGGGCGCCAATGTCGATTTCACCGGAGATACACGACAAGAAAATGGATAAAATCCCATCTGTGGAACTGCAGGAGCTTGCAATACGTGCCAGAGTCCTTAGATACATCTTCATATGGCGAAATAGAGTAGTTAAGACGGTAAAAAAAACAGCAAAACAGAGCAAAGATTTCGAGAGTCAAATAAACGTGGCATCCATGCCTGCGCACAGTACGTGCAAGTACACTGTTTGCAGTGCTAATAATATAACAAAAGCGTAGCAGCCATGTTGTTGGTATAACAAAAATAGCTAATGAGGCATCTTTTGTTCCGCCCCTGGTGCAACCCACTAATTGGCGGGGAAAATAATCTAAAAATAGCCCAACTTGTGAAAACGCTGTGACAGCTATATAGGAGATATGGCCGTCGCTCCTGGTTATACCCAACAGGTGATGGTCTCTTGGTTGTTCCTTTTGCCCAAAGTACATGCAATCATCAACTGCAATCATACGTGTTATCATATTCTCAGTGGAACCTGCCACCCTACCAGGCTGTCACACTCAAGCTATCTCCGCTTATAACCCATCAAATATTTTCTCTCGCGCGTGATTGGTTGAATGCGTCACGTGACCCGATATTTTCTCCCCTCGAGCGGGAAATACCAGCTATTAGTATATACCACACCAGTGAATATCGCTTTTTGCGCGATCTGATTGGCTACTCAAACAGTGAATATGATTTTATATTCACCTCCCTGCGAAGCAGCGATCACATCGCGCGTGTTTTTGTCCATTTGACAGAAAATAAAATAACTATTTGGTGCTGGCTATTCATCTGCAGCGTGGTATATACTAAAACAATTATTCACCTCGGTGTCAGTGAATAGTGGTGGATATTTACCTCGCTATTCACCTCCACTTCGGTGAATAATTGTTAAATACACCCCTAGCTTGTGAGCGTATCAGCGCGCGTCAAAGAAAATACTTGATGGATGATAACAACAATAACCTACATTGTGGCGTTGAAATATGCCCTGATATTTGTCCTTCGACATTGTCTGATCCTCGAAGCTCAGTTTTCCTCGAGCTTCGCTCTCGGGAACTGTTCTCTTCATAAAATCACAATATTCTGTTAAATAAGCTCCAAGTATTAGGTATTAGGGGCATTGCATTAGATTGGTTTAGATCCTATTTGAATAACCGTAAACAATTTGTTTCTATAGGTAATGCTAATTCTGTTCAGAGAAATATATCTTGTGGGGTGCCGCAAAGATCAGTCCTTGGGCCCCTGTTATTTTTATTGTATATCAATGACTTTTCAAATTGCTCTAAAATCCTAGATTTCCATCTTTTTGCTGATGACGCAAATCTCTTCTATGGTCATAAAAATGTGCAAGATCTTGAAATCATAGTTAATAATGAACTACAGAAGGTTAATGATTGGTTGTGTGCTAACAAACTTTCACTGAATGTAGACAAATCTAATTTCATTATTTTTCATTCACACCAGAAAAAAATTAAACATGATAAAAAATATACTATTGCTGGCTTTCACGTGACGTCATGGCCGCCATGTTGGTGTACCTTTAACAATAGATTCCTCGTTAGCTTCTTTTGTTAGGTACACCAACATGGCCGCCATGCCCTTTGTCATTGGAATCTCTGGGGATTGAGTGAAAGCCAGCAATTAGTGGAAAGGTTCTAGAGTCTAAACAAAGTACTAAATACCTTGGTGTTGTAATTGACTCTAATTTAAGTTGGAAGTGTCATGTTCATGAAACTTCCCAAAAAATTGCTCGAGGTATTGGCATTCTCTCAAAAGTTAGACACTATATTAACACTAATATAATGATTCAGCTCTATTACTCACTCATCTACCCTTACTTAACTTATGGTTTAGTAGTTTGGGGTATTTCATATAAGTCCACTTTTCATCCAATAGTTGTTCTGCAAAAGAGAGCCATCAGAATCATAACTTTCTCTAAATTTGATGTGCATACAAGTCCTCTATTTAAAAACCTTAACATACTTAAATTCCATGACCTTGTATTTGTTTTACGTAGCCCAGCTAATGCACAATTATCATAACTGTACTCTTCCACTTATCTTTAATGACTTTTTGACACCTATTAACAGAGTCCATAATTATAATACCAGACTTGCTTCTAAGTCTACTTATTACATACCAAGAGTTAGAACTAATTTTGGTAAATTTAACAAACGATTTCAGGGTTCCAAAATTTGGAACTCCATTCAAGATGACTTTAAAAAACTTAGTAGATTGTCTTTTAAAAGTAACCTAAAATCCTCCTTTCTAGCCTCTTACTAATTCCAGTAATTCTTATTAAGTTTCTGTTACCTTCTCTCCCCCCTCTAGCATTTAATGTTGCTAAACTGTATTTCTTACTTATTGTTTTCCTTTCATATTGGTGTGTAGCTGTCTCGTACCTGACCTTATACTCTACTATATTCTAATGTGTCACCTAGCTAGATTAGCTTTTTAGTTATTTCTAGGTGTCCTATATATACCCTTACCTTAGTCAGTGTTCTCGTATTATATTGTAAATCATGTATATAGAAGGTATGAATAAAAAGTTGTTGTTGATCAGATAATGTCCGCGGACGAAATATCAGTAATCAGGTCATATTTCGGCGCCACAAATAGGTTATTGTATTTTATCCTATAAATCTTATATTTCTGCCAATCAGAGCTCAGCTTTACTATGAAATACAGAGCGGTATTTCGTGGCTAGATCAAGGCCAATCAAAATGCAGGGAATTTCGTGCCCTTTCTTTGTCAGCCAATAAGAATTCAAGATTTTGAATACATAATTAGTCTGCAGACGCGCCCGCCACCCGAAATTTTTGTTTTCTGGCGAGAACATTCGCAGTCTATCGTCCGGTAAGTTAGTACTTTGTTTTCGTGATAAATCTTTCCGTAAATTTGTTATATTTATAGGATAATATAGGATAACATGGTTTTCTATGGAATTCACTCGAAATTCATATTATTTTGGTATACAACTCTCCTTACCAAATAATACAAATTTCTCGTGAAATATTCGCCCGTATTCCATTAAAAAAAACATGAAATAACCAGTAAATACAAGCGCGCGTCAAAGAAAATATTTGAAGGATGATAACAACAATAGTCGAAATATTTAACAATTATCCTACAAGATCGCGCGGAATATCGCCAGATACTTAGCCGACTCGAGCCGAATACAATCAGCAGATATTCCGCAAGATGGAGCAGGATAATTGTTTAATTATTCAACACATCGATAACAAAACGCAGTCTTTACCAAAATACTCGCAGAGTACTCCCTGGAGTACATCTTTATTTTATCAAAGTATCTTTCAGTTCATAAGACTCTTAGTTAAAAGTACTAACTTATTTGAGATGTTAAAAACAAAAGCAAAAAGAGAATCCAGTGGCTGCTAGTGCTCACTTCTGTCTACAGGCAGCCCAAGCTGAAAGTTTGGAATTATTTGACCGTCAAGAACCGGGGGTGGAGGGGGAGGGGGATACTCAGAAGATTTTTGGGTAGGAGTGTGGCGCCGAGACACAAACCCTGACCCTATCCTAGACCTAAAAATGCCGTTTACCATACCCTATCCCAGACTTGAAGCAAAAACTATATACCCTATCCCAGACCCAAACCATAGTCTTTAATTAAAATTACACTACGAAAGCCGTTGTTTTGTTTTAATATGGTATTTTAAGCTGTAGTGTGGGCGATTCACTCTTTTCACCTGGTAGCCATCTTGGATTCAAAGCGAGGCAATCCTTTGTGCTACATTGTATATTTTAAGTAACAATTTTATGTTTATCTGATTACACTTGTGGTTGACTTTAAAGATCAGTTCGGAATGGTTGAGACTGATAGACTGTTAAGGGGAAAATATAGAAAACAGGTCACGTGACCTATTCTTGGAACCATTTTTCGCCATTTATATCCTCTTCAGTGATAAAAAGTCAACCATTCCAGACACAGTCTCATTTCCCATAACAAGCTTAACATTTTGAACCGAAAATCTGAACAAAACAATAACTTCCGCCACCCCATTTTGATTTATTTGTTTTATCAGCGTTAAGGTCACGTGACCTTCAAACCACCAACATCCGTCTTACTACAAAGTTATAGGGTATTTCATACATAAATTACAAAGATAGCGAATTTGGAATGTTTAATCAGAACTGCTCAAAAACAATGCCCTAACATGCTTGAGTTGTTTACCTCAAATTTGCAGGATGAATATAGCGTTCTATATTCTAAAGTTGAAATCCTTAAACTTGTGTCAAAATAAACTTTACTTATTATATTTACCATTTCTGTGTATCTTCCTGTCGTCCGATGCATTTTAGAGATGCTATATATCATAGTCGAGTACGTCCTACATGTAGATGAATATTGACAAGAAGAAAAAGGAAATTCGTGCAAAACGAACAACACCGACAGAATTTTTTTTTTCATTTTATACTTTAATATAACTGAAATGAAACCTTTTTGTAACCTGTAAGTCACAACAAAGTGTTACTGATTTCAGCAAATTCGGAGCTCACCAATAGTTCATAAAAAAATCGTGCAGAGGTCTTACGTATACCTAGAACAAAAATCCTGTATAGCCAACTGGCGAAACAAATTCATACAAGCTTAATTTTTGTCATTAATGTCGATTCTACATCGACATTTCATTGCTTAGCGAGGGGCGAAAATGATCAAGACTCAATAATATCATGCGAAAACCGAATTCAATAATTTTTTTATTATACATTTTAAGCTATCGTAAAGGAAGCTAAATGAAACGCCGCAACAAATTGGTTTGTTTACGATTGGATTTCTGCATAATTCAAGATGTTTTCTTTCATATTCGAGCTAAAAATTGCATTTATTTTACGAGTTTAGGAGAAAAGAATGACTAGAAACATAGCTGAGCGCTAAAATGGCTCAAAATAACGAAATAAGTGCCCTGCTTTCTAGCGTAAAGTTGTCGTATTTGCTCACCATCGAGCGCTAAGTATTACTGGTACGCATGCGCACTTAGTACTTTAGCTAGCTATGGAGAATTCGTTGCGTGTTCTCAGCCAATCAGAATCGAGATGTGAGTAAATGTATAATAAATCCCCTATTATCCATCTCACTCCACCTCAACAATTCAATAGTAAATCTACCTCCTCAGCCCGGCTCCAGCCATCGTTATAATACTACTCACGTGATAAAATGAATCGTCATGCATGAATATCTGGCTAATTAATATTAAACAGTTGATTCCATTCAGACAAAATCGTTTTGAAACACACTACACACGGTTTCATGTCGGCGTAGCCTATAATGCTTGACGTGTGCCCTCGTCCAGATTCTCGCCGATACTGTTTTCCTCGAACCTCTGAGATAAGACCTCGAGCGCATTCTGGGAGCAACCCAGCAGCCATTTGTCGGTCAACCCGGTCTTCCTTCCAAGCTGAATACGCCAGCGACTCGTCCACGTCTCGTGATGAATGTAACCACCTGTGACGTATCTCTTGGTGCCAGGGTAGATAGGACCACGGCCGTGTCCGATCTTGTGGTTATTAAACAAAGCCATCATACCTTCCCTGTACATGTGCGAGAGAAACGAGAGTTTGTGGTTATCAAACAGAGCCATCATACCTCCCCTGTACATGTGCGAGGGTTGACAATAGCTTGTGTTATCAAACAATAACACATTTAAACAATGTACTGAATTAACATTGGCACAAATAAATACACAGTAGCAAAGGCAAAGCTATTGTTTTCTATATTCAGAGAAGTGATACAGTGACCCGTGAGGGGGACTATGGTACGAAAATGACGGGGGTTTCTTAGGGGTCATTCTGAAGGTAGGCAAAATTAAAGGAGGTTTCAAAACCATAATGATTTTGACCCCTAAATGTACGCAAATATAACATTTATAAAGTGATTCGTTTTATTTCGAAGGAAAAGACAACTACATTTTTTTTCACGAAGAGTAAAACAACCTTAAAATAAATTATAAACCCTAAAAGGTACGACTCTTGTTGCATACAGGACCCCCTCTAAAACGTACGGTTACGGGAATTTTTACCCCTAAAAGGAGCGCTGGTCACCCCCGTCAGTTCAATATTGGGAGTGTCCCTCCGCTCCCCCCCTCAAGTTAAGATGTTTTTATTATTTTTTGATGATATAGAATTAAAAAGGTTTTCATAAGTTTTGAACAGAGGATCAAGAGACAGAGATCAAGTCTTTTCGACGACAGTAATAGATCGCGATCGGTAGAAACCAAGAGACAAGAACATACCGAGAATTCAAAAGCGATTATAAATTTGAGAACTATTTATCGGAAGTTAAAATCACAACATCGAAGAGCCCTTACCAATTGTCAACTTTCATGGAGAGGAAAACCACTTTTTAATTGAATGTAATTTTATATGGAAAATAGAAAAATTATCTTCAACAAAATAGGAAAAGTAGAGTTTCATTCTCAAAGCGAAATTAATTTTCGAAAACTTTGAAATTAGAAAAGCTATATAATCTACTGGGGCCCAAACCGAAGTAACACCTCATCACACGGTTTTCCAATAAAAATGATCTGGTCTAGTTTCGGAATAGCCCGAACAGTCGTGCGAAAATAGATGCACCCTAGATGTCGTCTCTTTGATCAAATCTTTACTGTGTTGCATGTTTTAGAGTGTGGAACTGGAGCGCAATGGAAGGACTGCACAAGCTTGTGCACTCAGTCTGCAGGTTCATCGCAACTATTTGAACACCGAAGGCTTACCTTAACACGAACTGAATTTGGTTTTCTGGGTTGTCGACCAATTGTAGAAACTTGTCGAAGGCCTGGTAGTATTTCTTCATCTGTTTCTCGTCTTTGTTTGAGGTGATCAATGGGTATCCATAGTGTTTCTGTAAACTAAAGGGTACAGTCTATTTTAAAGTGCCTATAAGCCCTAGCCAGTTATCTTTTTGTTGGCGCAATTTCCTTTCCTCAGCGGTAATCATGCACTCAACGCTATATACGTCGCCATAATTCCCTCTTTTGCTCTGACGAAAGCGAGCACTCGAAACATGATCAGCTGCTATCGCTCACAACGGCGGTTAGCATACCTTAATCGACTTTTAGTTGAATATATCAGTCTTAATCGAAGGGATTGCTGTTAGTTTGTTTTGCGCTATTTAGATTTCTAAAATAAGAAATGAACCATTCCCGGGGGTTGATTGCTGGCATTACTCGTTTATGATTTTACTAGTTTTTTTTCGGATTGCAAGATTGAAACGTTTGGATTTTGTTTGAATAAGTCATTTCTGGAACTATTCTTTTTGATTATAGTGCGCAACTGTGTTTTGCTAGAGGAGGTCGCTCTGCTAGCAGGAAGGAACAATAGCGGATATTACAGTTGAGTCCACGAATAGCGTTTTCAGCGAATTGACCCAAACGCCTCACTTCGACGCAATGAAGCACTATTCAAGATGGCGCTTCATTACTAGTCTCCTCCGCAGCTATCTCTAAGTATCGGAACTGAACTGACCGCGGAAAAATCGTGAGAGTCCGAAAATTAGAGATACCTGCGGAGGAGGCTACTTCATTACATCGAAGAGAGGCGTTGGGGTCAATACAATGGGTACATACCGCTGAATCTGATATTCGTAGACATTTGTGATACGTCTAGCCTCCTGCGGGGGAGGCTATATATGATACGTCTCGATTGTCACCACGTCGACAACCTGTCATAAGACCGCTTGATAAAATCAATTAGACTCGAAACCTTTGATTTGCTGGAAATGGACTTTGCTCGATTCCCTGGAAATGGACTTTGCTCGATTCCCTATTCAAACCGTCCACTAATCCTTAGGAGAGGTTAACTGATCAAAACGCAAGAAATTCAAGCGGCCACCTTTCAGTTCCCGGGCGCGCAATGGATACAAACAGCAGACGAACCTTTGCTCACCGGAAGCAAAAAAGAAACCTTGCAACTTACCACCGCCCGACACTAGGGTCAAGTTTAAAATATTTTCATTTGAAAGCGGTGCTGTAGCTCTCCGATTCTCTCTTTCTACCCTCCCACTTTTCCTTCGTATATTTTCTGGCACTAGAACTGACTATAAAACAGTAATATAAAACACATATTGAGTCTTACTGTAGCCTAATGGTCTGCACTCTGCCTTCCTCCTCGAGGATGATAGGGCTGTCAACATAGTAATCCCACTCGTACTTCTTCACTTCTGTTGAAGCACACTCCTCCTCCACTGTAAGTCGTCTTCGCGCCTGCCGTACTTTAGTTTTGCACAAGAGTTCAAAACTCTCCGGATCTTCATCGCGTAGCTGTTCAGCAAGCTGAGAAAGAGAAAAGACATTTACCAGGACTGAAAAATACCCATCTTTCTCTACTTCCAGATATTTATACAATAAAAGACAGCTGCAACGTAATAGCATGCTCTAAAACTGGATCCCTAAAACTAACCTGCGATCACAGATTAGCCTAAAACGTAATGAATAACAACTTCATTGACTTTATCTCATCTGAGATATCAGCAAAACAAAAATAATTGTTACAATAATGAATAATAACATTTGCAGATAAGTTCAAGCATCGAGCAACAGTGAAGCTATTATCACTGATGAAAGATCTTTGTAAAAAGAAATAAATTAAATGACGACTTTAACACATATTGACTGACAGCCATATACAAATCCTATTTAGATTCATTAATCTCATTCATATCGTTGCTAGCATAAGTTATGCTGGTATCATCAGCGTACATTCTTGGTTGTGAATGTGATAGGCAGTTAGGTAGGGCATAATTTACTGTAGTTACAGTTGAAGGTGTAACTGATGAAATGCATTTCCAACTTGATCATTATTTGTGCATAAACAGCTCGCAAGTTAATTATTTAACCTGGATAACCTACCTGAGAACCGTTAAAAAATCGAGAGACCGTGTCTCGTTCCGGAGCTGAATATTCAGCAGACAATAAGGCTGTGAACTTCACAGGATCCTTGTAATAGCTAAGATCCATATGAGGGAGAATTGCATTGGGAGTGTAAGTAGACACGTCGGCGCGGATATTTTTTGTTTCGCTGCGCAGATGAAATTCGTTGGTAGGGTGGCGGCGTTGCTGCAAAGGTCCAATTGAGTGAAGCACGCTTCTTAAGCCTTCTATGTTTCTAGGAACATTATGAAAAACAACCAAACCATATCTATTGACATCGCCCATCCAAGAGTCAAGCTTGGTGTCCTTCTCCGGGTAGTCGTAGGTCGGCGGGGAGAAGTTCTTTTCCCATGGAGTCCACTCCACCTTGTTGGAGATACTTGGTAAAGCACCTTCGTCTTGTACGCGTAGCCAGGACACATCGTAGGTGCTTGTGTGGTCATCCCAAGTGACCTCAATGTTGTTGGCATCGGTCTGCTTGGCCTGTGCCATGGCTGCTCCCCGACTCACAAAAGGGAAATGCTCGGGTAGATGTACCATAGAACATTCATCATAGTACTTAGCATCACGAACACTGGCACGCAGAAAAGAATTAGGGTATGTAGACTCAATGCCGTCAGCCCATTTGATTTTGAGGTAATCTTTACAGTTGGAAAGAGCCCTCACAACGAACGGAACACGAAGACGATGCATGAATGCAGTGCAGTGTATTTTAATTAGGCATTGGAGTTGTGTTTAATCCCGTTGCAGTGAGCAAAGTGAAACAAGGCGTGTACACTTACATTGATTTTATATTGAAGTCTGCCGATATTTACGAACCCAGTATGTGTCACGCGTCACTCAACGCTGCATGATATTTTTAGCCGTTTTACAGGGCGATCGTTATGACGTCATTGGTGTCACAGCCATGAAAAGCAGATTCTCATAAAATATTCAACATATTATATACTAAGTATTACGTTCTCTTTCTATTGATGGAGTCGATTTGTTTGTAGCATGATGTTAGATTTGTGCTAATGAGGTCAAGGCCTCTACGATTTACTGTCATCAATTTATAAGTGCAATTCATTCCACCCGGAGAGACCTGCTAGCAGAAAATAAGTAATTTAGACGTCAGGTTATAACGGGTGTCAGAAAGGGCGACAGACTCTGAGGGGCACTGTGGTGTTTGTCTGGTCTGGCAGCCTCATAGGGCTGACACTCGCGGAGAACACCACGAGACCGCGAACAATAATAAACTTTATTCCATATAAACACCAGAAATGGTACATAGGAATTCTTATAAAACTAAATATAAATCGAAATACAATGAAATAACATTCATAACTATCTCAAATTACTATTATTAAATACTGTAAGCAAACTGTAACAATATTTACCAACAACTTTTACAATTGTATCATCCTTCATAGACATTATATATAAACATAATTCTCTCTTATTAAAACGCGAGAAAGAGGAATTAATACTTAATAACTCAGTCATAAATTCGTTTCTAACTTTATTAAAACTGGGATTCGAACAAATCATAAGGTAATGATATTCGTCTCCAATCACTCCCAAGTCGCATAGAGTACACTTCCGTGACTCATATGGAATATTTCCGTATCGGCCAGACTCAACAGGTAACTTATGTGCAGACACCCGTAGTTTAATTACTGCCTGACGGTGTTTGAAGTTCGTAATAGATGAAAGATATTTTTCAAAACCTACTTTCGGCTTAACTTGACGAAAACTACGTAACTTCCCGTCATAAATGTGACTCTGCAGATCACTCTGATGAACCTGGTCCTTCCATTTCTCGGCAAAATAATCGTACATTTTTACCTTTACATATTTGGCAATTAAACCTATTTGCTTGAGAGAAACTGAAAGCTCAGTGAGCGGTTTGATATTGCATAGTTCTAAAATATGGTTTGTAAAAACTGCACCCTGAAATTTCGACTTTATACATACTTCCGCAGCTTTTCCAACTAAAGTACTATTGTATTCCGAGTTTATAATTCTTAACCAATACTTCACTACGAGAGAAGCGACTTGAACCATCATTGGAACTCTACCTAATTCCGCATAGACTGCTAAATTGGTTGTTTTAGAGTGTACGCCCAGAATTCGTTTGCAAAATTTCAAATGAAGTCTCTCTAAATTATTAACTACCTTAAACAGTTTCTGCCGGAACATATCTAAGTTAGAGCAGGTTCGTCCCAACAAATATACACCCCACACCTCACATCCATATAGCAACACTGGCACTACAAGTGAAGAGAATAGTTTCAACAGTACCTTAACTGACATATTTTCTACATTTGAAAAATTTCTGAATAGACTGTGATAAGCCCTCAATGCCTTATTATACAAAGTAGTTTGGGCCCGTTTGAAACCACCAGCACAATGAAAAGAAATCCCTAAATACGTATATTCCTCAACGCAGACCAACTGTTCATTGTTAAGATACCACTACTTAGAAGTTATACATAAACGCCTTTGGGCCGGTGTCCCAAAAATCAGAATCTTAGACTTTTTCAAGTTAACTTTCAGCCTCCATTTCTTGGTATAAGAGTGGAGTTTGTTCAAACATTTTTGCATGCCAGATGCAGAATCAGATAGAATTACTAGGTCGTCCGCATATAGTAAACAATTCAACTTGGTATCACCTAGCATCACTGGTGCACATGAAGGCGAATTAAATAACTCAGGAATGTCATTAATAAACACATTGAATAACGTAGGACTTAAATTGCAGCCCTGTTTCACCCCAACATCTGATTGAAAGTATGGAGTACATCCCTGACTCAGCTTTACCGCTAATTTGACAGACGCATACATACTACAAAGGATGCGTATAAAATTTCTGCTACAACCGTATTGAATCATTTTATAAAACAAACCCTCTCTCCAAACACTGTCATACGCTTTCCTAAAATCAATAAAACACGAAAATAACGGCTTACGGCTAGACTTATAAGAATCAATCAACGTTTTTAATACCAGTATATGGTCAGAGGTTCTAAAACCGTGCCTAAAACCTATTTGGTGTTTATTCATAATGTCGTTTTCCTTTAAGAAACGATTTAAGCGGTCATTTAAGATTAACGTAAAAAATTTACCCAAACAGCTACTAATACAAATACCTCTATAGTTTGCCGGATCTAACTTACATCCTGATTTGTAAAGAGGAACGATAAGACCTTCAGACCACACCCGTGGAAACACACCGTGGGATAACACCACATTGAAAAGCTTAACATAATAAGGCGCTAAAACATCTATTGATGATTTGATTATCTCGTTGCTTAAAGAATCAATTGCACTCGCTTTCTTTATTTTGAGTTTCTTAGATAAAGTGCAAACTTCTTTAATATCAATAGGTGAATCGAGAATCGTACTATCTTTGGCAGCCCAAAGCCAAAAATCATTGACAATCTGAGATTCAGTACTGTTGCTTTCCGCTGAAAAATTGATTCTATTCAGATCCCTAAAAGAATTAAACCACAGAACCGGCGGAACGTCATCAGAGCCACCCACAGACTGATGCGATTTAATAGAGTTCACCAGTTTCCAAAATGCTTTTGGATTAGTATCCTGTAAAGTCTGTATTTTGTCTAAAATTGCATCATGAAACTGTCTTTTCAGTCGCTTAGTTAAACGTTTATACCTTTTCTTAGTCAAGAAAAAATTCTGTCTCAAATACGGCTCATTGGGATATTTTGAAACTAATTTTCCCAAACCCCGTAGTTCTTTCCTAAGGTCATAACAGCTCTTATCAAACCATTTTTGCTTTGGCACTGTTCTCCGCCGTGGTTTCTTAAATGAAGACGCTCTTTTCCTAACAGACATCACTTTCTTCGACGCGCATAATAATACGTCAGTAAACCTATTTACCATAGAATCTACGTCAAGATGATCATCAAACCTTGAGTCAAACAACACACCAAGTCCCTCGTGAACTTCCTTTGAATCAATACTTTCACGAAATAAGTATTTTAAATCATCATCCCACGATAAAGCCATGGGGTGTGGAGTCAATACTAAAGAATCGTCCAATTCCTTAGACACGTAAGCTTTCATAGCAAACGATAATAAACAATGGTGTGAAAACTCCGTTAGACTAGAGATGGCGAAATAACTAACCAGCGCAAATATATTGAGAGAAACGATAGCGTAATCCACTACACTTGCTCCATTATATGTTTGACACGTAAATTGGCCCATGTAATCACCCTTCGTTCTGCCGTTTAGAGCTATTAAACCATTTCCACAACATATCTCTGCCAAAGACCGACCATAAGCATTAACCTGCACATCCCTTGAATTTCGCCCTTCAACTACCACTGTAACCGAATTAACACAACCTGTAACCGAATTAACACAACAGTTTACAGTATCATCTACATAATCCTGTAATCCGCCCATTCTTGCATTAAAATCCCCACATAAAATGATCTCACCTTTCCTGGCAAAGTTATAAATGCTTTCCTGTAAGCACTCAAAATGATCTTTATCTAATCTACGTTCCCTGTTAGAGTTATTTGGAGGGACATATGCAGTACAAACAAAGATATCCTGATCCAAGTGAAAAAAATCCTTTTCGAGTTTCCACCAAATAAAGTCCTCACAACTTTCGTGATCAAGAAATTTTACACCTTTCCGCAAGTGTGACTTAACAAGGACCGTTATCCCTCCAGAATTCCTGCGAGCGTTAACTGGAGCTAACCGACACTTTGAAAATGAATAAAATCCATCAATACCAAGGTTCGTGGTACCATAAGGTAACCATGTTTCTACAAGACTAACAAAATCAAATTTATTGATTGCTGAAAGGAAGCTATAGAGTGGTAAAGTGTGACGTCACGAATTTGCTAATTTCTGAATTTTAAATTTTGGTCCATCGATATTGAAAGACCAACTCAAAAGAATGTTGCACACCAAAAATGAGGTGAATTGGTTAAAATGCGGCTGAGATATGAGCAGCTGAATACATAATTTTCTTTAACAAATCACTGTATTTTCAGCTCAGTTCTAAAAGTTTAGAACTGAGCTGAAAATACAGTGATTTGTTAAAGAAAATTATGTGTTCAGCTGCTCATATCTCAGCCGCATTTTAACCAATTCACCTCATTTTTGTTGTGTAAAGTTATTTCACGGCGGTCTTTCAGACTCGATGTTCAAATATTGTTAAAGCGAATTTTTTTGTTTTGTGACGTCATCACTTTACCACTCTATTGTCATTCAACTTCCCCGCAAGCCCCTCAATATTCCAACAACCAAACCGCAAAAACGATGCGTTTGTCATAACAACCCACCGAAAATCTGCATACTCACACGCTCGTCCCTAACAGCCAACAAAACAAAAGAAAAGTATCTAAAAACCTAAAGCCATAAGACCATGTTATTAATAATAATAAAAATTATATATATATATACAGTCGCTGCCAAAAAGGTTGTCCAGCAGAACATAATATAATACTTTAATATCCATTGTTTTGGCCTATTGTTTTAGCCTAGACAATAGCCCAAAACAATGGATATTATAGTATTATATTATGTTCTGCTGGACAACCTTTTTGGCATCGACTGTATATATATATATATATATATATAAAGTGTAGGATTGATTTCCGTAAAACAGTGCTCAATACATGGGAGTAGAGCGAAGTATATGGTGAAGAAAAAAGACAAATAAACTACAAGTTCATCCTTACAAGCCTGTTTCGTGGTTGCCCACTCGTCAGGGGATTTAATAAGAGTATACTTTTACCGTCGCTTATATACTGAATGATTTACATAACAATAGTATTGATGACCTAATCAAACTAGCTTAATATATGCAGCGCGGAATTTAACAGTTCAATTATTACGTAGGAGGGCTTTGTTTCTGTGTCGGCAGGAAGACACGAGTTCATTACGTTTGTTTAGTGTGGACAGTTCAGGTCGGCAGATGATTAGAAATTTTTCTTTGAGGCATAAGTTACATCTTTTACTGGAGCTACTGTACGGCGAGTGCGACGAGAGAATGCGCCAGGAAATAAAGTGATCAATGTTGTTGTCTTTCAGATTCCAAGTGTATTCGCTGAGTTCGGTAGAGTTTTTGTGTTTAGCGTGGCGGAATGATGCGGTGTGGTTCCTGTATCTTGTTTTGAATTCGTTTTCCGTAAGTCCGATGTATGTTTCTGTCTTGCTGTTGTCTTTATGCGTTATTGTTGCTTGGTAAATGACTGATGATTGTAGGCAGTTTCCGTTGAGCGGGCAGGCGTTCTTTTGCCGGCAGTTGCATGTCTTGTTTACTTCAGTTGTAGTTGCGGTGGCGGTATCATTGGCTTGTGAAGGCGATAGTATACTCTTGTTATGTTTATCGATAATCTGTTTGGTGTTGCTCATGCAGCTGTATCTAATCTTGATAGTGTTGCGGTTGAAGATTTTGTGAAGGTTGTGATCTTTGGGGAAGTGTTTATCTACTAAAGCGAGGAATTTGTGCCCGATGTTAGTGCTGACGTTCTTGCTAAAGGGAGGGTTGTACCAGAGTATCATGGTTGTTGCGTTGGCGGTTTTTTCGTTTGTTAGGTGTGGCGGGTTCGTACTGAAGGGTGTAGTTATATTCGCTTTCCATCGCGTAGAATCCTATTGTTTTCGGCGACATGCACTTGCGGTCGCTAATCAGATGTGAGATGGGAATTATTATGATACGCCTGATTAGATATTCAGTAAAGCGCTTTCGATTGGCTGTTAGGGAGTCCTTCAGGGAATACCTCGTTCCAATACCGGCTAAAGCGCCTTTCAATCAAGTGTCATCACACTCATCATGGGACTAACGAAGTCCCAGAGCTCGTTAATTGTTTTCTATGGATCTACTAACAAGTGCCAAACAATAAGAGCCAAAAAGGCCCACCGCAAAATCAATTTACTCACAGATAAAAACACACGTTCTAAAACTGCCTTACGGTAACTAGACGACATTCATTAGGCATATCTTTATTTGCAGCATTTTTTTCATTATCGGCATAGGTTCTGCATAAACTCCTTCAAAATCCCTAAGCTTAAGAGGAGTGGTAGTTAAATTCCCTTAGCTTTATTATTAGTGATTTTCATTAGCCCGTTAAACAAAATGTAATAGAGCGTAATAGTAAAATAAACACACATGCACACAAAATATAATTCAAGCGTAATATTAGAGCTAAATACTCTAGTATCTATTTCACAAGTTTATGAAAATCACGGTCTCCGAGTTAAAAAAAACGTATAAAAGCGACGTGCGTATTAGACACTGTAAAATTACCAGATTGTTTAAAATACTGTTCTATCATCTCGGCCGTCACTGAGAATGTGACTTCTAGAAAAAAATTGAAGGATCCTTAGTAAACCTCTTTCATTAAACATGTTTCATTAAATATTTGGGTTGTTTGCGCTTCCAAGTTTTATTTTCACTAGCCGCTTTCAATGTTTGCTCTATTTTTCAGTTTCATCGGCCAATCAGATATGGGTCATAGACGGAAACAGCTATATCTTGACTATAACGTTAAGCTACGGTAGAACGGAAGTATTTATTTGAAACTCTACTCGAACTCAAAACCTAGGTTTTTCACCATAGCAATTATTACAGATTTTTTCGCCTCATTAGGTTTGTTCCAGCGCCAAATTCGATTTGGATTAATAACTTCAGATTACAATAGAGCTTCTGGTCAACGTGTGCTCCATTGTCTTTGGAGGCGTAGCTAAGAGGATCAATGAAATTGCCGCGCGAAGTTTTAAAGGAACAAATTAGCATTTTGAGCAGTTCGCCTTGAAAAATCGAAATTGAGAAGTGAAATATTCAATAAATCGCGCCAAGAAAAGAGATATAGTTTTATGAAGCCGTGATCTCACTTTTGCCGTTTGTCGCATTTTGATCGAGCCAGA
This sequence comes from Actinernus sp. WN-2022, assembly GCA_030867875.1. Taxonomy (NCBI): domain Eukaryota; kingdom Metazoa; phylum Cnidaria; class Anthozoa; order Actiniaria; family Actinernidae; genus Actinernus; species Actinernus sp. WN-2022. Next base: position 5,296 of record JAOWCC010000566.1, on the reverse strand, counting down.
TTTCGCCGAGAAAATAGACTTTTTAACTTTGCCCCATACTAATAATTACTAATATACAGAAATTTCGCTTGCAATTTGAGAAGCTTAATATTTGCGCTATAGTTTTAGTTATCCCCGCAAATCGTTTATGACTATTTCATCTCCGAAATGCCGTGTGTCGCATATGTATACCGCTAGTCGAGTTTACGTAATCAGAGAGTTTTCTAACAGCACTTTGGCTTTCGGCCCGTTTTCTCTGTTACGATTGACTAATTATCTTTTGAATCTGGCGGTGGCGGCTTAGAAAAGTCCCGGATGTGTCGCCCCATTCTGCCCGATGCGTTGAGAGCCTTCTGGTATGGAGGGGCGGCTTGGTCGAAGGACGCTTTGTTGGAAGACAGGGATGAAAGTCGTTTGTTAATGCCGGCGGGAATGTTTTTTGTAGTGACGGGCGGATGGTTACTTTCACGGTGAACGTATAGCAGTGTAGTATTAGGCTTCGTGAAAGGCTGATAAGTGCTAAGGTTGAATGTAATGTCTAGGAAGTTGATGGTCTGTTTGTTGGCTTCTATGGTGATGCGTAGTCCGTTGTTGTTAAAGATGCGGCATATTTCCTTCTTGATGTTTTCTGTGTCTCTAGGTGTAGCGTTAGTGATGGCTAGTCCGTCGTCTCGGTAAAGTCCTACATTTATGTTAAGGTGCTGGAGCTGCGAGAGAAGAAAGCTTCCTATAAGCTCGCACGTTTCCGCTCCGTCGAAGCTGCCCATTGTGACGTCAAATGTTGTGTTGCCTTTCTTTTGCCAGGGTTGCTGCTTGTGAATTAGGATGGAGTTTTTTGTGTGGGTTATTATGTTTCTTTCGTCGGCCGTGATGTTGACGTGGGCGGAGGCGAAGTCGAGTGCTTTGTTAAGAAGGTCTTGACTAATGGATGGATAAAATTCTTCGATGTCAAAACAGATGAAGCTGGATTGCTGTTTTTCCTTGGTAGCGTTAAACCAGTCGATTACAGATGCGGTGTTTTTCCATTGATTGAAGCTGCATTTGCGGGCGATGTTACTGTTGATGCGGTCAAGTATCTTTTTGCTTACTTTGCCTATTTCGGGTTTCGTCGGGTTGATTAGTCTGCAGGTTGGTTTGTTAGCGAAGTTAGGCTTGTGGTCCTTGAGTGTTATGAAGGCGTCTTCGTAGGCTGTAGTGTCCACTCTGTCGTCAATGCCGAGTTTCACAGCAATGTCTTTGCTTTCTTTGTGGATGGCGCGTGTAGCTTCAGGTTGTGCTTTCTTGTAGGATTTATTGATGTTTTTCTTAAGGAGATCATTGTATGTTGAGGGTTCTAGTTTGTAGAAGTTCGTTGTTTTGTCGGCGGCGATTAGTAGTTTGGGTTCGTTACGGATTAGGTCTGTGTCATCTTTCAGCTTGTTAAGGAAGGTGTTGTTTACTTGCTTGAATTTTACGGACTGGATCATCTTAAGCATGTCATTGACTATCAAGATTAGCTACAGCTGCATGAGCAACACCAAACAGATTATCGATAAACATAACAAGAGTATACTATCGCCTTCACAAGCCAATGATACCGCAACTACAACTGAAGTAAACAAGACATGCAACTGCCGGCAAAAGAACGCCTGCCCGCTCAACGGAAACTGCCTACAATCATCAGTCATTTACCAAGCAACAATAACGCATAAAGACAACAGCAAGACAGAAACATACATCGGACTTACGGAAAACGAATTCAAAACAAGATACAGGAACCACACCGCATCATTCCGCCACGCTAAACACAAAAACTCTACCGAACTCAGCAAATACACTTGGAATCTGAAAGACAACAACATTGATCACTTTATTTCCTGGCGCATTCTCTCGTCGCACTAGCCGTACAGTAGCTCCAGTAAAAGATGTAACTTATGCCTCAAAGAAAAATTTCTAATCATCTGCCGACCTGAACTGTCCACACTAAACAAGCGTAATGAACTCGTGTCTTCCTGCCGACACAGAAACAAAGCCCTCCTACGTAATAATTGAACTGTTAAATTCCGCGCTGCATATATTAGGCTAGTTTGATTAGGTCATCAATACTATTGTTATGTAAATCATTCTGTATATAAGCGACGGTAAAAGTATGCTCTTATTAAATCCCCTGACGAGTGGGCAACCACGAAACAGGCTTGTAAGGATGAACTTGTAGTTTATTTGTCTTTTTTCTTCACCATATATATATATATATATATATATATTAAGATTAAAAACAGATGAAGTTAAAAACTAAATCTATACTGCCGCCCTTGTAGTATTATTGAATGGCGGGAAACTAGGTTGCGTACTACAATAAGATAAACCAGGCGGCAGATATGGAGGCGGAACCATGACCCTCTAATGCTGAACTGGACTAACATTCGACTGTAAAACCTGTTTCAGCATGTTCGACAGCTCCTTTAAAACTACCATACTTTCGGTTTCCTGTGGACCATCAGCTCGTGGTATTTGTTCAGAATTCCCCATCCTTGGTTCTTGCGTCGTACGTAAAGCCGAAAGCCTCCGGTTTGATCTAACAACCGGTCGTATACCAAGGGCCTGTCTGATGCCATTCTTTATATTACCGGCGAAAAGAGGAACCCCAACCCTTGCATTAAGGTGCTTAGCATCATGGTAAAACTGTCTGTTCCGGAGGTTACTGTTATCGATATGGGTGACGTTAGTAATGTCCTTTATCTGTGCATGCACCGACATGTTGACATCATACACTGATCTGTCCAGATTGTCACACAGTGGCGTAATACTAGAAACAATAATTTGTTTCCCCGGAAATGAATTCTTTGCAATTTTGACCATCTCGACTGCCTTATTAACAACCATTTCTACTGAGTCATGCTCCACATCATTAACCCCAGTATTAATAATGATACCTTTTCGTACCGAAAACCTTGGTGAACCAAGAATCTCAGTCGCCTTACTAATGGTGCTACACGATATTAACTTGACTTCATTACGTGGGCAGAGTTTATTTCAGAGTTTATTTCAACATGAGACATGTTGAAATATTCACGATGGTCAAGAAGGTGTCATTTTCCTCCTGGAAGCTTGGTAGAAGGGTGTAAAAAAATCAGAATGATATAAAACTTGGCATGAAGTCAGAGACGGATAATATATTAATATGTTTTCGGATGTTTGTGTTTGAGGTGGTGACTGAAAATGTGGCGTCACGGCATACGCCTGAATTTCGCGCCAAACTGAGGAATAAGAAAATATGGCCCTTTTTAAGATGGAAAACCATAATATCATCGATTTAAACCAAAAACCGAAAATGTCACTTGATTTGCATAAAAGGAACTAAAGTTATAATTAAGAGGAAATAGGTTTTGAATCTCCCACCAGCTTTCGCCGGAATTTAAGGAATGTAATTATCAATGCAATAAAGTCAAACTTTAGGGGTATTTACCACTGAAGGCAATAAAGGAAAAAAACATGTAAAAGACTTTGAAGTTGAACAATTATAAAATTGGTAGTTTTTTCAACTTGGGACTATATGGTTAAATATTCTATGACGTCAGATAGACGTAATATAAACGTGACAGTTACATCGTTATGACGTCAGGGGAAACTTAATACCCCATGTTATAAGGTAAAAAAACTACAAATTTGTTTTTATTTTCGGTCCACTTTGTATCCGTCAGATTTTCTTATACGTGTTGATCGGTAAATATCCCAAAACTTTGACCATATTTGGTAAAACATTGCCACATATGATAACTATGAAGAAGCAAAGACCGATACAACGTAGAATTTCGAAATTAGTGGTACAATATTTCGGCTTTCAGGTACAATGAAGACAATTTACATTGGCGTGTATTTTTAAACGTGATACTGAGCTGTCATAAAACATTACAATATGATAGACCATGAAAAAATGTTAAGAAGGTGAAAACAGATATCTATGTGATGTAAAGTGGTATGTTGTAGTGCTATGTGTGCACGCCCTACGAGGGAAAGAGAAAAAATCTCTGACCCAAGTGGGACTCGAACCCAACGACCTCCAGGTTGCATGTATGGCGCTCTTAAGGCCATAAGGTTCGAGTGTTCTCGCCTGTGCGATTAAAAACGCTTCTCTGGCCTTAATACGTATAGAGTCTCTCTTAGAAAATATTTTTTCGATAGGAATAAGTTGCATGTCGTTGGCAGTGTGATTAGGAGAATTAAGAAAATGTTCGGCAACTGTTGTGGGTTTAGATTTGTTGTTAGAGTTATCTATCGTCCGGCGGTGTTCGTTAAATCTGTCTTTTAAGTACTGTTTAAAACACGAACAGCAGTGTTTTATCAAGTTTAAAAATTCGAGGGCGAAGCCCGAGAATTTTTAGACTTGATAAAACACGTGCTGTGAGTGTTTTGAACGGCTTCAAAAACGCTTTAAGAATGCAATGAAAGAAAGACGCACATCTCAAGGGAATGGTTACTTAATGAACCATTGAATCGAACCTTAGTATTCACAACGCCATGCAAAATATTCGAGTAATCACCGCCTGCAATTACGAACATCTCAAGGGAATGATATGAAGAAATTACCATACTATGTTGTTTGAAGCGGCGTTTCGCAATGCAAGAACCACCTGCACTTGAAGGATTTGGTGTCGTGGTTTACCTCGATAAAGTTCAAGACTTGGAAAGCGATGTGACTGACATGACGGAAGACTCAATTTTTTTTACTCCGGCACAAAATATGTAAGTTTAATACACGTTTTTATTATTTTACGGCTTTGAATTTGGTTTAATAACTGGAACTCGGTAAACAAGTAATGGTAGTTGGATAACTTCATTTTAAAAATATTATCTGTGTATCTCGGTAGTCTGCTGATATTAGTAAATTTAGTGCAAAATTTATTATCTAGGTACCTTATGTTCCGTGTACTTTTTGCTATCTTTGGGTCTTTATCAGTGAATTCTTAATTAGGATGAAACTTTATATAAAATTTCATGTTCATTAGTATTCTTTATATAAAACGTTCATCCTAATTAGCAATTCAATGAGAAAGCTGAAACATCAATAGAAATTCCATTGTCTCAATCATTAACCCCGTTTCCCTCAAGGACAGAATTCAAATCCCTCCGCGGGCCTTTTAGAATGATGAGATTTTATCAGGTATAAAGGAGCATGCACGTGACTGATTTGCTTCATCTGATTGGACAAAATGCTCATTAATTATTCATGAGTTTTTGAAGCGTCGTTTAGTCTCACCTATATATTGTAGAAAATATATATAAGCAAATACCGTGAACACAAATCCTGCAAAAATACGTTGGATCCGAAGTGAGGACC
>JAOWCC010000564.1:0-20799 GCA_030867875.1 Actinernus sp. WN-2022 | reverse complement strand
GAGAGTTGGGCAAGTTGGAAAACATGTCAAAAACGTGGTTGTCAGGCAGCACTGACTGACAGTGCATCACTAGTGCTTGCCGCACGGCCTTGCTCGATTGCCGTACCGTGCCATAGTATAGTGCACACGCAGATTTGTCGTTGTGCTCTAGCTCCCACATGGCCAGTGCGCCTTTTGGCGACGGCGTCCCCAATTTTCGAGAAGGAAGGGCATCGCTTCTCGGCCTTTTGGCTAAGATCAAGTGTAGTATCTGTTCTTATCAGCTTAATATCTGATACGCTGCTCATTGAGTAGCTCATATATTAAACTGATTTTTGGAATTAGGCTGTGGAAAAGAGGCTTGCCTCGTCCCAGCCACGGGTCGTCTCGGTATTGCACTACCTCCGAGTATGGCCCCCTTCCCTTTGGGAAGAACCCAACATCCCTATTAACTGGACGAACAAATCCTTTTCCTTTACAGATAACGTACAGGGTGGTACAAGTATGTGGCACGGAAGGGGGAGAGGCACGGACGGGTCGTCGTCGTCGCGCTCCCACATGGAATACGACCGTCACGGACGCGAGGTAATTTTACCGTGCGTTAGGCAAGTCATACTTACCTGACGCGGGAGGCAACTGTGATCATGAAGGCAGTCCTCTCAGGGCGAGGCCCTTTCATTGCACTTCGATTGGGTTGACCCCTGCGATTACCCCAAATGTGGGTAACTCGAGCGTATAATTTCTGGTAGTGGGGACCTGCGTTCGCGCTCGTCCCCGAACAACCAACTTGTATCCAATTCTCTTGTCTTCTAGTGCGCGTTAGTGAATAATACGATCGCAGTACAACAATACGAATGTAGTACTAAGAATGCCTAGAATACTAGAATGACTCGCTCGTGCTTGACGTGGCTAGACTACTACTACTACTACGCACGAACTAGCGAGAGTAGTTAGAACGATGTCGACTACAAACCGAATCGTTTAACCAATTCACGGCTCAACGCTGGTTTTCACAAACGCACTCCTGAGGAGGACGCACAATGTGTATCGCGTTGTTCGTCCAGTATATGCTTTCGTACTGACTAACATATTTTATTCTCTCCCCGACAGCATGCTTTTCACACAGGAACAGAGCAACACAGCGAACACTCTGCTCCACACAAGCCGATTAGTGTCAGAGCGTCGTGCATGCAGAGGAAACTACTGCGCTATCATGACGTGAGTGTTGTAATGAGTGAATCGTTATCGCTTGTTCGATCGGGCCTCGTTCTGAAACGCTGTTTATTGGTTTTCTTTTTCTAGATTAAAAAAAAAAGTAGTAGCGCCCCCCAAATAGCGGGGAGGGGGGTATAGAAGCGAAGACGCCGAAAGCAAGCAGCAAGCAGAGCAAAAATGAAATGCCTACAGCACTAGGTATTCCCAGGCGGTCACCCATCCAAGTACTAACCTAGCCCGATCGGGCTTAACTTCGGTGATCGGACGAGAACCGGTGTTTTCCCGATGGTATGGCCGTAGACAGAAGTTGGAGGTCACTAGAATCTATTTTATAGGGGAGCTTCGTAGAATGGTTGCGTTGGCTTCGAGACATTTCGGGGCATTCGGGGGAGAGTTGGGCAAGTTGGAAAACATGTCAAAAACGTGGTTGTCAGGCAGCACTGACTGACAGTGCATCACTAGTGCTTGCCGCACGGCCTTGCTCGATTGCCGTACCGTGCCATAGTATAGTGCACACGCAGATTTGTCGTTGTGCTCTAGCTCCCACATGGCCAGTGCGCCTTTTGGCGACGGCGTCCCCAATTTTCGAGAAGGAAGGGCATCGCTTCTCGGCCTTTTGGCTAAGATCAAGTGTAGTATCTGTTCTTATCAGCTTAATATCTGATACGCTGCTCATTGAGTAGCTCATATATTAAACTGATTTTTGGAATTAGGCTGTGGAAAAGAGGCTTGCCTCGTCCCAGCCACGGGTCGTCTCGGTATTGCACTACCTCCGAGTATGGCCCCCTTCCCTTTGGGAAGAACCCAACATCCCTATTAACTGGACGAACAAATCCTTTTCCTTTACAGATAACGTACAGGGTGGTACAAGTATGTGGCACGGAAGGGGGAGAGGCACGGACGGGTCGTCGTCGTCGCGCTCCCACATGGAATACGACCGTCACGGACGCGAGGTAATTTTACCGTGCGTTAGGCAAGTCATACTTACCTGACGCGGGAGGCAACTGTGATCATGAAGGCAGTCCTCTCAGGGCGAGGCCCTTTCATTGCACTTCGATTGGGTTGACCCCTGCGATTACCCCAAATGTGGGTAACTCGAGCGTATAATTTCTGGTAGTGGGGACCTGCGTTCGCGCTCGTCCCCGAACAACCAACTTGTATCCAATTCTCTTGTCTTCTAGTGCGCGTTAGTGAATAATACGATCGCAGTACAACAATACGAATGTAGTACTAAGAATGCCTAGAATACTAGAATGACTCGCTCGTGCTTGACGTGGCTAGACTACTACTACTACTACGCACGAACTAGCGAGAGTAGTTAGAACGATGTCGACTACAAACCGAATCGTTTAACCAATTCACGGCTCAACGCTGGTTTTCACAAACGCACTCCTGAGGAGGACGCACAATGTGTATCGCGTTGTTCGTCCAGTATATGCTTTCGTACTGACTAACATATTTTATTCTCTCCCCGACAGCATGCTTTTCACACAGGAACAGAGCAACACAGCGAACACTCTGCTCCACACAAGCCGATTAGTGTCAGAGCGTCGTGCATGCAGAGGAAACTACTGCGCTATCATGACGTGAGTGTTGTAATGAGTGAATCGTTATCGCTTGTTCGATCGGGCCTCGTTCTGAAACGCTGTTTATTGGTTTTCTTTTTCTAGATTAAAAAAAAAAGTAGTAGCGCCCCCCAAATAGCGGGGAGGGGGGTATAGAAGCGAAGACGCCGAAAGCAAGCAGCAAGCAGAGCAAAAATGAAATGCCTACAGCACTAGGTATTCCCAGGCGGTCACCCATCCAAGTACTAACCTAGCCCGATCGGGCTTAACTTCGGTGATCGGACGAGAACCGGTGTTTTCCCGATGGTATGGCCGTAGACAGAAGTTGGAGGTCACTAGAATCTATTTTATAGGGGAGCTTCGTAGAATGGTTGCGTTGGCTTCGAGACATTTCGGGGCATTCGGGGGAGAGTTGGGCAAGTTGGAAAACATGTCAAAAACGTGGTTGTCAGGCAGCACTGACTGACAGTGCATCACTAGTGCTTGCCGCACGGCCTTGCTCGATTGCCGTACCGTGCCATAGTATAGTGCACACGCAGATTTGTCGTTGTGCTCTAGCTCCCACATGGCCAGTGCGCCTTTTGGCGACGGCGTCCCCAATTTTCGAGAAGGAAGGGCATCGCTTCTCGGCCTTTTGGCTAAGATCAAGTGTAGTATCTGTTCTTATCAGCTTAATATCTGATACGCTGCTCATTGAGTAGCTCATATATTAAACTGATTTTTGGAATTAGGCTGTGGAAAAGAGGCTTGCCTCGTCCCAGCCACGGGTCGTCTCGGTATTGCACTACCTCCGAGTATGGCCCCCTTCCCTTTGGGAAGAACCCAACATCCCTATTAACTGGACGAACAAATCCTTTTCCTTTACAGATAACGTACAGGGTGGTACAAGTATGTGGCACGGAAGGGGGAGAGGCACGGACGGGTCGTCGTCGTCGCGCTCCCACATGGAATACGACCGTCACGGACGCGAGGTAATTTTACCGTGCGTTAGGCAAGTCATACTTACCTGACGCGGGAGGCAACTGTGATCATGAAGGCAGTCCTCTCAGGGCGAGGCCCTTTCATTGCACTTCGATTGGGTTGACCCCTGCGATTACCCCAAATGTGGGTAACTCGAGCGTATAATTTCTGGTAGTGGGGACCTGCGTTCGCGCTCGTCCCCGAACAACCAACTTGTATCCAATTCTCTTGTCTTCTAGTGCGCGTTAGTGAATAATACGATCGCAGTACAACAATACGAATGTAGTACTAAGAATGCCTAGAATACTAGAATGACTCGCTCGTGCTTGACGTGGCTAGACTACTACTACTACTACGCACGAACTAGCGAGAGTAGTTAGAACGATGTCGACTACAAACCGAATCGTTTAACCAATTCACGGCTCAACGCTGGTTTTCACAAACGCACTCCTGAGGAGGACGCACAATGTGTATCGCGTTGTTCGTCCAGTATATGCTTTCGTACTGACTAACATATTTTATTCTCTCCCCGACAGCATGCTTTTCACACAGGAACAGAGCAACACAGCGAACACTCTGCTCCACACAAGCCGATTAGTGTCAGAGCGTCGTGCATGCAGAGGAAACTACTGCGCTATCATGACGTGAGTGTTGTAATGAGTGAATCGTTATCGCTTGTTCGATCGGGCCTCGTTCTGAAACGCTGTTTATTGGTTTTCTTTTTCTAGATTAAAAAAAAAAGTAGTAGCGCCCCCCAAATAGCGGGGAGGGGGGTATAGAAGCGAAGACGCCGAAAGCAAGCAGCAAGCAGAGCAAAAATGAAATGCCTACAGCACTAGGTATTCCCAGGCGGTCACCCATCCAAGTACTAACCTAGCCCGATCGGGCTTAACTTCGGTGATCGGACGAGAACCGGTGTTTTCCCGATGGTATGGCCGTAGACAGAAGTTGGAGGTCACTAGAATCTATTTTATAGGGGAGCTTCGTAGAATGGTTGCGTTGGCTTCGAGACATTTCGGGGCATTCGGGGGAGAGTTGGGCAAGTTGGAAAACATGTCAAAAACGTGGTTGTCAGGCAGCACTGACTGACAGTGCATCACTAGTGCTTGCCGCACGGCCTTGCTCGATTGCCGTACCGTGCCATAGTATAGTGCACACGCAGATTTGTCGTTGTGCTCTAGCTCCCACATGGCCAGTGCGCCTTTTGGCGACGGCGTCCCCAATTTTCGAGAAGGAAGGGCATCGCTTCTCGGCCTTTTGGCTAAGATTAGTGTTTAGAAAGTTAGCCTATCTGTTATTCACTTTGTAACCCTTATTGTATCTTGAGGCGCTAACCCATGTGGGACGGCGTTCTCGGCAAACTCACGGTTTTGAGCCTACCGATCTCCCGAAGGCTTTTTCGCTTAGATTTCTAGTAGATTGTTTTTTTTTGGTCCCGAAGCGAGGCCAGCTTTCTTGTAGCGTGGAAATGGCCACGTTTGTGTTTAAGAGCGGTCAGTTCTCGTTCGATAAGGCCGATAAGAAGGATGTTCGTGCAGCAAACGTAGCTAAAGAAAGCAGCGATGCAGACGAGATAGTCTCGAACAAACTGCCTGGTAGACCCCGTACGCTGTACATGACCTCGCCAGAGAACGAAACAAGACGACTCGATTACATGGACGCCTTGAAGGACCGTGGGATTGAAGAGAAAGACGTGCTGAGGATCCAGAGAAACAACCAAACGAGACAGGTGACTATCACTTTCCGTACGACCGCCCAGAGAGAAGAACTATTGGATGTTGGCGTTCTACAGATTGCCGGCCAAACTGTAATGACCCAGGATGTTGATAATCCGCTAACGTTTATCAACATATATGACGTGCCATTTGAGCTTCCTGACGATGCCTTGAAAGAACACCTCAAGCGATTTGGCTCAGTGCTGTCGATCAGACGAGGCAAATACATCAACACCGAAATCGAGAACGGGATAATCCACGCTAGGATGAGATTGGAAAGACCAATACCAAGTTACCTCCGCATAGGACACCTGCAAATCGGTATCAGATACTCGGGGCAGACGTCTACTTGTAAGAAATGCAACTCTCCTGACCACTACGCTCGTGACTGCCATCTGGTAATATGCTTCAACTGCGAACAACTAGGACACGTGGCCCAGCACTGTCGTCTACCGACCAGATGTGCCATCTGCAGGAGTGATTGCCACTTAGCCCAACAGTGCCTCTACAACTGGGCTAACGAACAAGAACTCGAAACATGGTTGGGAGACGAAACCCCCGAAATCCAAGAGAACCGAGACACACAGAGAACAACAGAGATTAGCCAGGAATTAGCTTCCCCCCCAGAGAGCAATGAAACAGCTACCAAGGAAAAAACCCCGAAAGAGACCGAAGCCATAGGAAAAAATAAAGGATCAGGAAGAGCCCCGGCGAAAATAATCGAGACCGTTATCCCCGTGAGGACAGTGACAGCTCCAGTCATCGCTACAATCAAGAAAGCATCAGCGAAAACCAATCTACTTCAGAGCTTCGCCCAAACCGCTAGTGATGAGAAGTTAGAACAAGACCTGCAGGCCACTCTGGAGATGTTCGGTAGCGAAGAGAATGACATGGACGCTACGTCTACCGCCTCTAAGCGAGACCATAGTGGCTCTTCTACACCACACAATTCAGACGAAGATAACGAAGAGAGAGAAACACTGACCAGACCGACCACAACAACGACGAAAACAACCACCCAACCCTGGCAAAGCCCCAAAAGAAGAAATAAACTCAGAAAGAGAGCACAGCACAGTAAGTGGCCTTAACTTACCAGTAGATTCATTAAGCTTTCATCGATAAATGTCAGAGGGCTAGGAAATGAACAAAAACGCGGTATTATCTTAGCAGAACTTAGGAAACGTAATGATGATTTTATTTTCATGCAAGAGACTTTTGTAAACTGTATGAACAAAGCCCAAAGGGTTGACAAAGCATGGGGAAGACCAAGTTATTGGTCCTTTGGCACAGAAAAATGTGCAGGAGTCGGTATACTAACGCGAAATAACTCGAATTGGCAGGTAATTCAATTTAGACAAGATAGCGAAGGGCGTATATTGAGTCTACTGGTACGTTCAGGCCAACAGATTGTTAATCTGGTTAACATCTATGCCCCTACGGGTATAGTGGAAAGGAAATCGTTCATTAACAACTTGCACCAGTACTTCTTCCCCGGGGCAATAGTGATAATTGGCGGCGATTTTAATTGCATAGAGCACGAACGTGACCAATTCGGTCATGCAACGGATGCCTGCCTAGCAGGGAAATACGAATTACAAACCCTAAAAAACACGTTTCAACTTGTTGATATTTGGCGAAATGCACACCGAAACGTCAACGGATATACGTGGTGGAGAAGCGATCTGAGTGCAGGTTCTAGATTAGATAAATTCCTAGTTAGCAGTAGACTGAAAAACATTCAAAAGAGTGAAATCGAACCTTGTGTGTACTCTGACCACGAGTACATATCTCTCGTAGTGAACATTGAAAACAAACCCCAGCAATTTATTTGGAAAATGAATACGTCAGTCTTAAAAGAGGAAAAGTATGTCAAGAACATGGAACAAATTCTCTTGAGAGAGACTGAAATGAGCGATCGATTTCACACTCTTGGAGAATGGTGGGATTCGCTTAAGAACACAATCAGGAAAGAAACTAAGATTTATTGTTCTCGTAAAAGACGGGACGAGATTAGATTAAAAAATCAAAAGGCACGTGAGCTTATTAAAGAAAAACGACACTTTACCCCGGGGGATAAACAGGCAATTAAGAAAATCCAAACATTAGAAATAGAACTTAAGGGCATCTCAGAGAAACACCTAGAGGGAGTAAAGATACGAAGCAAAGCTCAATGGATAGAACAAGGCGAGAAACCGACTAAATACTTTTTTAGTCTTGAAAAGAAAAGAACGACAGACAACAATTTAGAATCGGTCGTGAATAGAGACAATATCGAAGTCTTTGAACACGAAGAAATAAAAACGGCTGTCCATGGGTTTTATACGGAACTCTACACTAGAGAACCAGTAGACGAACAAAAACAAGACGAACAGTTAAATAATATAACGAGACGTCTAGATAAAACATCACGAGATCTCTGCGAAGGTAAATTCACAGAAGCTGAAGCAATATCAGCCCTCAAAAACCTAAACAACGGGAAATCCCCCGGTAAGGATGGCATTCCGGTGGAATTCTATAAGATGTTTTGGGATCTCCTTAAGTCAAAACTTTTAGCAGTTTTAAATGAAGCTTATGAGCTGGGCCATTTATCGGCTTCACAACAAGAAAGCCTAATCCGGCTTCTGCATAAAAAAGACTGGCGGGCGGCACTTAAAAACTGGAGACCAATCTCGCTTTTGAATGCAGACTATAAACTGGCCGCAAAAATCCTAGCAAACAGACTTAGGAAAACATTAGAGAGTATAGTCGAAGAAGAGCAAACATGTGGTATACCAGACCGATTGATCTCGAGTAATCTAAATTTAATTAGAGATGTCCTGGATTATATTAACCGAACTGATGAGGCCGGAATTCTAGTTAACCTTGATCAAGAAAAAGCTTTCGATCGAGTTGATAGATCACTTCTAGATAAAGTATTGATCCGGTTCGGTTTTGGCGAGTCTTTTCGTAGATGGGTTAATGTGCTGTATAACAACGCAAAAGCACAAGTAATCTGTAACGGGGATTTGACAGAACAGATTAACTTAGAACGGGGAGTTCGCCAGGGTTGTCCACTTTCCCCCTTATTATATATCTTAACCGCGGAAGTCCTAGGGGCTAGTATCAAGCAAAACCCAGAGATACAAGGCTTTTTGCTGCCGGGAGCCAAAGGGCAACAATTTAAGATTGCCCAGTACGCGGACGACTCAACAGTTTTTGTTAAGTCAGAACGGTCTCTGACAGCACTTCTTAATGAGGTTGCTAAATACGAGAAAGCATCGGGGGCACGATTGAACAAAACAAAAACGGAAGCATTATGGCTTGGAATGTGGAAAACTAGAACGGATAATCCCCACGGTTTAAAGTGGGTAAACAAGATGAGAATTTTAGGAATTGTCTTCGGCCACGGTGATGTAGAAAAGGACAATTGGGAACCGAAACTAAAGAAATTAAGCAATAGCCTTGCTCTCTGGAAAACACGAGAACTATCATACGTAGGGAAGGCCCTAATAATTAATACTATTGGGGCCAGCAGATTTTGGTACGCCGCTCGCGTGTTACCACTGCCTGACTGGGTTATCAAACAATACAACACTATGGTTATGGGGTTCTTCTGGAACAGTAAAATGTATCCAGTAGCTCGAACAACCGTCATTAATAGCTTAAACAAAGGGGGAGTTGGTTTGGTAGACCTTGAAACAAAATGTAGAGCGCTAAGAGCAGTTAACGTGAGTGATGGGGCAAATTCAGGCCCCACCTCACAGTGGTACTATATGTTAAAGTACTTTCTAGGCAGCCAGCTGTCTCAGTTGAGACCAGAGTGGAATCATTTAAGAGACAACAGTACACCAAGTGCTGCACAACCAACGCTGTTTCTACAATCCTGCTTAACAGCAGTCAGAGAAACAAATGACCTCCCGATTAGAACCAGGACAAGAATAGTTTACAAAGCCCTAGTTAGTGGAGTTTGCACCGAATTTGATATTATTAGATACTGGGGCATTAGAAATAAATGCAGGTGGGAAACTCTCTGGACTAGAGTCAGGCAAGTAAAAACAGAAAATAAGAAAAACGACCTCCTCTGGTTAATTTTGACAAGAGGAGTTAAGATTCGAGAACAGCTTTACCACTGGCACATTGCAAAGACAAAGCAATGTGCCAGTTGTACCCAGACGGAAAGTATAAAACACTGTTTCTTAGAGTGCCAACGTATCAAGGCTGTTTGGAGGTTTTTTGAACCAAAAATCAGATCAGTAATAGGACAGTTTGAACCCGATGAACAGAGAGTTTTCCTATTAGAGTTCAACAACAACGATCCGAGTCTATGTGCTCAGGCTGGGTACTTAATAAAAACAGTACTTTATTGGACGTGGATAGCACGCAACCATGCTACGTTTAACAATTCACATGAAACCACGGACACGATAATTCAGTATATCATCAAAGACATTAGACTACGGTTACTGGTCAGCGGTTTCGGTTTAGAGCTGATCCAAGGCCTGCAGCTGTAAAGAGCACAATAGCTCAAGGAACTGAGTATCGGACTATGAACAATGAACTCAGCACTAAGTGCTATGTACAATGAGCTATGAGCCGAAGCGCCATAGACGATATCATAAGAGCAGAAAAACCTTGAGTACAAATGTAAAGGTCAACTGAGAAAAGTAATAAACGGGGCTCACCCCCCACTATGATATAAAAAAAAAAAAATCTGTTCTTATCAGCTTAATATCTGATACGCTGCTCATTGAGTAGCTCATATATTAAACTGATTTTTGGAATTAGGCTGTGGAAAAGAGGCTTGCCTCGTCCCAGCCACGGGTCGTCTCGGTATTGCACTACCTCCGAGTATGGCCCCCTTCCCTTTGGGAAGAACCCAACATCCCTATTAACTGGACGAACAAATCCTTTTCCTTTACAGATAACGTACAGGGTGGTACAAGTATGTGGCACGGAAGGGGGAGAGGCACGGACGGGTCGTCGTCGTCGCGCTCCCACATGGAATACGACCGTCACGGACGCGAGGTAATTTTACCGTGCGTTAGGCAAGTCATACTTACCTGACGCGGGAGGCAACTGTGATCATGAAGGCAGTCCTCTCAGGGCGAGGCCCTTTCATTGCACTTCGATTGGGTTGACCCCTGCGATTACCCCAAATGTGGGTAACTCGAGCGTATAATTTCTGGTAGTGGGGACCTGCGTTCGCGCTCGTCCCCGAACAACCAACTTGTATCCAATTCTCTTGTCTTCTAGTGCGCGTTAGTGAATAATACGATCGCAGTACAACAATACGAATGTAGTACTAAGAATGCCTAGAATACTAGAATGACTCGCTCGTGCTTGACGTGGCTAGACTACTACTACTACTACGCACGAACTAGCGAGAGTAGTTAGAACGATGTCGACTACAAACCGAATCGTTTAACCAATTCACGGCTCAACGCTGGTTTTCACAAACGCACTCCTGAGGAGGACGCACAAT
Source organism: Actinernus sp. WN-2022 (assembly GCA_030867875.1). NCBI lineage: Eukaryota > Metazoa > Cnidaria > Anthozoa > Actiniaria > Actinernidae > Actinernus > Actinernus sp. WN-2022. The sequence goes on along the minus strand of JAOWCC010000564.1, from coordinate 9,904 downwards.
GTGTATCGCGTTGTTCGTCCAGTATATGCTTTCGTACTGACTAACATATTTTATTCTCTCCCCGACAGCATGCTTTTCACACAGGAACAGAGCAACACAGCGAACACTCTGCTCCACACAAGCCGATTAGTGTCAGAGCGTCGTGCATGCAGAGGAAACTACTGCGCTATCATGACGTGAGTGTTGTAATGAGTGAATCGTTATCGCTTGTTCGATCGGGCCTCGTTCTGAAACGCTGTTTATTGGTTTTCTTTTTCTAGATTAAAAAAAAAAGTAGTAGCGCCCCCCAAATAGCGGGGAGGGGGGTATAGAAGCGAAGACGCCGAAAGCAAGCAGCAAGCAGAGCAAAAATGAAATGCCTACAGCACTAGGTATTCCCAGGCGGTCACCCATCCAAGTACTAACCTAGCCCGATCGGGCTTAACTTCGGTGATCGGACGAGAACCGGTGTTTTCCCGATGGTATGGCCGTAGACAGAAGTTGGAGGTCACTAGAATCTATTTTATAGGGGAGCTTCGTAGAATGGTTGCGTTGGCTTCGAGACATTTCGGGGCATTCGGGGGAGAGTTGGGCAAGTTGGAAAACATGTCAAAAACGTGGTTGTCAGGCAGCACTGACTGACAGTGCATCACTAGTGCTTGCCGCACGGCCTTGCTCGATTGCCGTACCGTGCCATAGTATAGTGCACACGCAGATTTGTCGTTGTGCTCTAGCTCCCACATGGCCAGTGCGCCTTTTGGCGACGGCGTCCCCAATTTTCGAGAAGGAAGGGCATCGCTTCTCGGCCTTTTGGCTAAGATCAAGTGTAGTATCTGTTCTTATCAGCTTAATATCTGATACGCTGCTCATTGAGTAGCTCATATATTAAACTGATTTTTGGAATTAGGCTGTGGAAAAGAGGCTTGCCTCGTCCCAGCCACGGGTCGTCTCGGTATTGCACTACCTCCGAGTATGGCCCCCTTCCCTTTGGGAAGAACCCAACATCCCTATTAACTGGACGAACAAATCCTTTTCCTTTACAGATAACGTACAGGGTGGTACAAGTATGTGGCACGGAAGGGGGAGAGGCACGGACGGGTCGTCGTCGTCGCGCTCCCACATGGAATACGACCGTCACGGACGCGAGGTAATTTTACCGTGCGTTAGGCAAGTCATACTTACCTGACGCGGGAGGCAACTGTGATCATGAAGGCAGTCCTCTCAGGGCGAGGCCCTTTCATTGCACTTCGATTGGGTTGACCCCTGCGATTACCCCAAATGTGGGTAACTCGAGCGTATAATTTCTGGTAGTGGGGACCTGCGTTCGCGCTCGTCCCCGAACAACCAACTTGTATCCAATTCTCTTGTCTTCTAGTGCGCGTTAGTGAATAATACGATCGCAGTACAACAATACGAATGTAGTACTAAGAATGCCTAGAATACTAGAATGACTCGCTCGTGCTTGACGTGGCTAGACTACTACTACTACTACGCACGAACTAGCGAGAGTAGTTAGAACGATGTCGACTACAAACCGAATCGTTTAACCAATTCACGGCTCAACGCTGGTTTTCACAAACGCACTCCTGAGGAGGACGCACAATGTGTATCGCGTTGTTCGTCCAGTATATGCTTTCGTACTGACTAACATATTTTATTCTCTCCCCGACAGCATGCTTTTCACACAGGAACAGAGCAACACAGCGAACACTCTGCTCCACACAAGCCGATTAGTGTCAGAGCGTCGTGCATGCAGAGGAAACTACTGCGCTATCATGACGTGAGTGTTGTAATGAGTGAATCGTTATCGCTTGTTCGATCGGGCCTCGTTCTGAAACGCTGTTTATTGGTTTTCTTTTTCTAGATTAAAAAAAAAAGTAGTAGCGCCCCCCAAATAGCGGGGAGGGGGGTATAGAAGCGAAGACGCCGAAAGCAAGCAGCAAGCAGAGCAAAAATGAAATGCCTACAGCACTAGGTATTCCCAGGCGGTCACCCATCCAAGTACTAACCTAGCCCGATCGGGCTTAACTTCGGTGATCGGACGAGAACCGGTGTTTTCCCGATGGTATGGCCGTAGACAGAAGTTGGAGGTCACTAGAATCTATTTTATAGGGGAGCTTCGTAGAATGGTTGCGTTGGCTTCGAGACATTTCGGGGCATTCGGGGGAGAGTTGGGCAAGTTGGAAAACATGTCAAAAACGTGGTTGTCAGGCAGCACTGACTGACAGTGCATCACTAGTGCTTGCCGCACGGCCTTGCTCGATTGCCGTACCGTGCCATAGTATAGTGCACACGCAGATTTGTCGTTGTGCTCTAGCTCCCACATGGCCAGTGCGCCTTTTGGCGACGGCGTCCCCAATTTTCGAGAAGGAAGGGCATCGCTTCTCGGCCTTTTGGCTAAGATCAAGTGTAGTATCTGTTCTTATCAGCTTAATATCTGATACGCTGCTCATTGAGTAGCTCATATATTAAACTGATTTTTGGAATTAGGCTGTGGAAAAGAGGCTTGCCTCGTCCCAGCCACGGGTCGTCTCGGTATTGCACTACCTCCGAGTATGGCCCCCTTCCCTTTGGGAAGAACCCAACATCCCTATTAACTGGACGAACAAATCCTTTTCCTTTACAGATAACGTACAGGGTGGTACAAGTATGTGGCACGGAAGGGGGAGAGGCACGGACGGGTCGTCGTCGTCGCGCTCCCACATGGAATACGACCGTCACGGACGCGAGGTAATTTTACCGTGCGTTAGGCAAGTCATACTTACCTGACGCGGGAGGCAACTGTGATCATGAAGGCAGTCCTCTCAGGGCGAGGCCCTTTCATTGCACTTCGATTGGGTTGACCCCTGCGATTACCCCAAATGTGGGTAACTCGAGCGTATAATTTCTGGTAGTGGGGACCTGCGTTCGCGCTCGTCCCCGAACAACCAACTTGTATCCAATTCTCTTGTCTTCTAGTGCGCGTTAGTGAATAATACGATCGCAGTACAACAATACGAATGTAGTACTAAGAATGCCTAGAATACTAGAATGACTCGCTCGTGCTTGACGTGGCTAGACTACTACTACTACTACGCACGAACTAGCGAGAGTAGTTAGAACGATGTCGACTACAAACCGAATCGTTTAACCAATTCACGGCTCAACGCTGGTTTTCACAAACGCACTCCTGAGGAGGACGCACAATGTGTATCGCGTTGTTCGTCCAGTATATGCTTTCGTACTGACTAACATATTTTATTCTCTCCCCGACAGCATGCTTTTCACACAGGAACAGAGCAACACAGCGAACACTCTGCTCCACACAAGCCGATTAGTGTCAGAGCGTCGTGCATGCAGAGGAAACTACTGCGCTATCATGACGTGAGTGTTGTAATGAGTGAATCGTTATCGCTTGTTCGATCGGGCCTCGTTCTGAAACGCTGTTTATTGGTTTTCTTTTTCTAGATTAAAAAAAAAAGTAGTAGCGCCCCCCAAATAGCGGGGAGGGGGGTATAGAAGCGAAGACGCCGAAAGCAAGCAGCAAGCAGAGCAAAAATGAAATGCCTACAGCACTAGGTATTCCCAGGCGGTCACCCATCCAAGTACTAACCTAGCCCGATCGGGCTTAACTTCGGTGATCGGACGAGAACCGGTGTTTTCCCGATGGTATGGCCGTAGACAGAAGTTGGAGGTCACTAGAATCTATTTTATAGGGGAGCTTCGTAGAATGGTTGCGTTGGCTTCGAGACATTTCGGGGCATTCGGGGGAGAGTTGGGCAAGTTGGAAAACATGTCAAAAACGTGGTTGTCAGGCAGCACTGACTGACAGTGCATCACTAGTGCTTGCCGCACGGCCTTGCTCGATTGCCGTACCGTGCCATAGTATAGTGCACACGCAGATTTGTCGTTGTGCTCTAGCTCCCACATGGCCAGTGCGCCTTTTGGCGACGGCGTCCCCAATTTTCGAGAAGGAAGGGCATCGCTTCTCGGCCTTTTGGCTAAGATCAAGTGTAGTATCTGTTCTTATCAGCTTAATATCTGATACGCTGCTCATTGAGTAGCTCATATATTAAACTGATTTTTGGAATTAGGCTGTGGAAAAGAGGCTTGCCTCGTCCCAGCCACGGGTCGTCTCGGTATTGCACTACCTCCGAGTATGGCCCCCTTCCCTTTGGGAAGAACCCAACATCCCTATTAACTGGACGAACAAATCCTTTTCCTTTACAGATAACGTACAGGGTGGTACAAGTATGTGGCACGGAAGGGGGAGAGGCACGGACGGGTCGTCGTCGTCGCGCTCCCACATGGAATACGACCGTCACGGACGCGAGGTAATTTTACCGTGCGTTAGGCAAGTCATACTTACCTGACGCGGGAGGCAACTGTGATCATGAAGGCAGTCCTCTCAGGGCGAGGCCCTTTCATTGCACTTCGATTGGGTTGACCCCTGCGATTACCCCAAATGTGGGTAACTCGAGCGTATAATTTCTGGTAGTGGGGACCTGCGTTCGCGCTCGTCCCCGAACAACCAACTTGTATCCAATTCTCTTGTCTTCTAGTGCGCGTTAGTGAATAATACGATCGCAGTACAACAATACGAATGTAGTACTAAGAATGCCTAGAATACTAGAATGACTCGCTCGTGCTTGACGTGGCTAGACTACTACTACTACTACGCACGAACTAGCGAGAGTAGTTAGAACGATGTCGACTACAAACCGAATCGTTTAACCAATTCACGGCTCAACGCTGGTTTTCACAAACGCACTCCTGAGGAGGACGCACAATGTGTATCGCGTTGTTCGTCCAGTATATGCTTTCGTACTGACTAACATATTTTATTCTCTCCCCGACAGCATGCTTTTCACACAGGAACAGAGCAACACAGCGAACACTCTGCTCCACACAAGCCGATTAGTGTCAGAGCGTCGTGCATGCAGAGGAAACTACTGCGCTATCATGACGTGAGTGTTGTAATGAGTGAATCGTTATCGCTTGTTCGATCGGGCCTCGTTCTGAAACGCTGTTTATTGGTTTTCTTTTTCTAGATTAAAAAAAAAAGTAGTAGCGCCCCCCAAATAGCGGGGAGGGGGGTATAGAAGCGAAGACGCCGAAAGCAAGCAGCAAGCAGAGCAAAAATGAAATGCCTACAGCACTAGGTATTCCCAGGCGGTCACCCATCCAAGTACTAACCTAGCCCGATCGGGCTTAACTTCGGTGATCGGACGAGAACCGGTGTTTTCCCGATGGTATGGCCGTAGACAGAAGTTGGAGGTCACTAGAATCTATTTTATAGGGGAGCTTCGTAGAATGGTTGCGTTGGCTTCGAGACATTTCGGGGCATTCGGGGGAGAGTTGGGCAAGTTGGAAAACATGTCAAAAACGTGGTTGTCAGGCAGCACTGACTGACAGTGCATCACTAGTGCTTGCCGCACGGCCTTGCTCGATTGCCGTACCGTGCCATAGTATAGTGCACACGCAGATTTGTCGTTGTGCTCTAGCTCCCACATGGCCAGTGCGCCTTTTGGCGACGGCGTCCCCAATTTTCGAGAAGGAAGGGCATCGCTTCTCGGCCTTTTGGCTAAGATCAAGTGTAGTATCTGTTCTTATCAGCTTAATATCTGATACGCTGCTCATTGAGTAGCTCATATATTAAACTGATTTTTGGAATTAGGCTGTGGAAAAGAGGCTTGCCTCGTCCCAGCCACGGGTCGTCTCGGTATTGCACTACCTCCGAGTATGGCCCCCTTCCCTTTGGGAAGAACCCAACATCCCTATTAACTGGACGAACAAATCCTTTTCCTTTACAGATAACGTACAGGGTGGTACAAGTATGTGGCACGGAAGGGGGAGAGGCACGGACGGGTCGTCGTCGTCGCGCTCCCACATGGAATACGACCGTCACGGACGCGAGGTAATTTTACCGTGCGTTAGGCAAGTCATACTTACCTGACGCGGGAGGCAACTGTGATCATGAAGGCAGTCCTCTCAGGGCGAGGCCCTTTCATTGCACTTCGATTGGGTTGACCCCTGCGATTACCCCAAATGTGGGTAACTCGAGCGTATAATTTCTGGTAGTGGGGACCTGCGTTCGCGCTCGTCCCCGAACAACCAACTTGTATCCAATTCTCTTGTCTTCTAGTGCGCGTTAGTGAATAATACGATCGCAGTACAACAATACGAATGTAGTACTAAGAATGCCTAGAATACTAGAATGACTCGCTCGTGCTTGACGTGGCTAGACTACTACTACTACTACGCACGAACTAGCGAGAGTAGTTAGAACGATGTCGACTACAAACCGAATCGTTTAACCAATTCACGGCTCAACGCTGGTTTTCACAAACGCACTCCTGAGGAGGACGCACAATGTGTATCGCGTTGTTCGTCCAGTATATGCTTTCGTACTGACTAACATATTTTATTCTCTCCCCGACAGCATGCTTTTCACACAGGAACAGAGCAACACAGCGAACACTCTGCTCCACACAAGCCGATTAGTGTCAGAGCGTCGTGCATGCAGAGGAAACTACTGCGCTATCATGACGTGAGTGTTGTAATGAGTGAATCGTTATCGCTTGTTCGATCGGGCCTCGTTCTGAAACGCTGTTTATTGGTTTTCTTTTTCTAGATTAAAAAAAAAAGTAGTAGCGCCCCCCAAATAGCGGGGAGGGGGGTATAGAAGCGAAGACGCCGAAAGCAAGCAGCAAGCAGAGCAAAAATGAAATGCCTACAGCACTAGGTATTCCCAGGCGGTCACCCATCCAAGTACTAACCTAGCCCGATCGGGCTTAACTTCGGTGATCGGACGAGAACCGGTGTTTTCCCGATGGTATGGCCGTAGACAGAAGTTGGAGGTCACTAGAATCTATTTTATAGGGGAGCTTCGTAGAATGGTTGCGTTGGCTTCGAGACATTTCGGGGCATTCGGGGGAGAGTTGGGCAAGTTGGAAAACATGTCAAAAACGTGGTTGTCAGGCAGCACTGACTGACAGTGCATCACTAGTGCTTGCCGCACGGCCTTGCTCGATTGCCGTACCGTGCCATAGTATAGTGCACACGCAGATTTGTCGTTGTGCTCTAGCTCCCACATGGCCAGTGCGCCTTTTGGCGACGGCGTCCCCAATTTTCGAGAAGGAAGGGCATCGCTTCTCGGCCTTTTGGCTAAGATCAAGTGTAGTATCTGTTCTTATCAGCTTAATATCTGATACGCTGCTCATTGAGTAGCTCATATATTAAACTGATTTTTGGAATTAGGCTGTGGAAAAGAGGCTTGCCTCGTCCCAGCCACGGGTCGTCTCGGTATTGCACTACCTCCGAGTATGGCCCCCTTCCCTTTGGGAAGAACCCAACATCCCTATTAACTGGACGAACAAATCCTTTTCCTTTACAGATAACGTACAGGGTGGTACAAGTATGTGGCACGGAAGGGGGAGAGGCACGGACGGGTCGTCGTCGTCGCGCTCCCACATGGAATACGACCGTCACGGACGCGAGGTAATTTTACCGTGCGTTAGGCAAGTCATACTTACCTGACGCGGGAGGCAACTGTGATCATGAAGGCAGTCCTCTCAGGGCGAGGCCCTTTCATTGCACTTCGATTGGGTTGACCCCTGCGATTACCCCAAATGTGGGTAACTCGAGCGTATAATTTCTGGTAGTGGGGACCTGCGTTCGCGCTCGTCCCCGAACAACCAACTTGTATCCAATTCTCTTGTCTTCTAGTGCGCGTTAGTGAATAATACGATCGCAGTACAACAATACGAATGTAGTACTAAGAATGCCTAGAATACTAGAATGACTCGCTCGTGCTTGACGTGGCTAGACTACTACTACTACTACGCACGAACTAGCGAGAGTAGTTAGAACGATGTCGACTACAAACCGAATCGTTTAACCAATTCACGGCTCAACGCTGGTTTTCACAAACGCACTCCTGAGGAGGACGCACAATGTGTATCGCGTTGTTCGTCCAGTATATGCTTTCGTACTGACTAACATATTTTATTCTCTCCCCGACAGCATGCTTTTCACACAGGAACAGAGCAACACAGCGAACACTCTGCTCCACACAAGCCGATTAGTGTCAGAGCGTCGTGCATGCAGAGGAAACTACTGCGCTATCATGACGTGAGTGTTGTAATGAGTGAATCGTTATCGCTTGTTCGATCGGGCCTCGTTCTGAAACGCTGTTTATTGGTTTTCTTTTTCTAGATTAAAAAAAAAAGTAGTAGCGCCCCCCAAATAGCGGGGAGGGGGGTATAGAAGCGAAGACGCCGAAAGCAAGCAGCAAGCAGAGCAAAAATGAAATGCCTACAGCACTAGGTATTCCCAGGCGGTCACCCATCCAAGTACTAACCTAGCCCGATCGGGCTTAACTTCGGTGATCGGACGAGAACCGGTGTTTTCCCGATGGTATGGCCGTAGACAGAAGTTGGAGGTCACTAGAATCTATTTTATAGGGGAGCTTCGTAGAATGGTTGCGTTGGCTTCGAGACATTTCGGGGCATTCGGGGGAGAGTTGGGCAAGTTGGAAAACATGTCAAAAACGTGGTTGTCAGGCAGCACTGACTGACAGTGCATCACTAGTGCTTGCCGCACGGCCTTGCTCGATTGCCGTACCGTGCCATAGTATAGTGCACACGCAGATTTGTCGTTGTGCTCTAGCTCCCACATGGCCAGTGCGCCTTTTGGCGACGGCGTCCCCAATTTTCGAGAAGGAAGGGCATCGCTTCTCGGCCTTTTGGCTAAGATCCGTGTGTTAGCCCTCGTGCTATATCGGGACTTAGTCATATTTTCCTCTCTTTTGTAACTTGTGTTTATCTTAGGGACTCGGCCCCGTATCGGGGATCCCGTTTGTCCCGAACTCTACGGTTTGACGGCCGATCTCGCAATCGTCACTGTGGTGTAAGCGACACTATGTTGAGTAAAATCAGGCGACTTTTGACTGTTAGCGTTAGCACCGGGCTTTCGCTGGGTACAAGACCGAGCTGTCGAGAAATTTTCGAGACGTTATACGAAGACGGATACACGGCAGAAAATATCAAGTGTATACAAAGAGAGCAGAACGGCGATAGTTCGGTTACTTTTTCAGATGAAGTTTTAAAAGATCGTTTCCTGGCGAAGAATAGTTTCGAGATCAACGGAATACCATACCTGACGAAGAATATCGATGGCAATGTACGGTTTGTTAAACTGATGTATATGCCGTACGAGGTCCCTGACGAGACGGTTCTAGGCATACTACGGCCATACGGACAAGTCTTCGGGCTCAGGAGAGACAAACACTCTGGCACACCTATCGAGAACGGCACTCGAACAGTGAAGATGGCCATCAACAAACCCCTGCCATCCTATCTGTACGTGGGAGACCACCAAGTGGTTATCTACTACCAGGGTCAAGTGAAAACTTGCAGAAAGTGTGGGGTCGCTGGCCACCTAGGCAGCGAATGCAAGATACAGATTTGCTACAACTGCCGAGAGTTCGGACACCACAGCAAAGAATGCCCACATGGCCTGTCCTGCAAGCTGTGTGGCAGCATGACGCATGTAGCAAGAGACTGTACTGGTACATGGGCCCACATAGTACGCTTCCCAGAGTACAAACGTAGAACAGCCGAGGCAGAAGAAGACCCAGCCCGTTCAGGATGGGAAGATGAAGTAGAAGAGGGGGAAGTTCGTCCAGAGGCGAATAGCGAACGAAAAGACGAGAGCCAACGGATGGAACAATCTCAGACTTCAACAGACGAACCAACGAAAGAGAACGAAGCAGAAACACCCGCTGAACCACCAGTAACTATCGTCATAGTGAAAGAACCGGAAATAGTACCAGAAGAAAAGCCAGAAGAAACCAATGCTGAGAGAGTTATTAGCTTCGAGTGGGCCAATGTCATCCCGCCTAGCCAAGCAAACGAGCAGCCCTGGACCATCGTGCCGATGAAGA
>JAOWCC010000563.1:0-24582 GCA_030867875.1 Actinernus sp. WN-2022 | reverse complement strand
GGTATACGTACTACTTGTGAATGGACGACCCTTTGGAATAGAGTGAGAGAGAATAAGACGGAAAATAAGAAGAACGACCTGCTCTGGCTAATTTTAACAAGGGGGGTCAAAGTTAGAGAGATGCTGTATGATAGACAGATAATTCCGTCCAAACAGTGTGCCACTTGCAACCAAACGGAAAGTATCGAGCACTGTTTTCTGAAATGTCCAAGAATAAAAAAGGTATGGAAACACTTCATACCAGTGATCACCAATCTAGTAGGCTCTTTCACACCAAACATCCAAAGGGTCTTCCTTCTGAACCTCGCTAATAAAGACGAAAGTCAAAGCGTACAAGCGGGGTATTTAATAAAAACAATACTCTACTGGACCTGGCAAACGAGAAACCATGCCACATTTAACAACTTAAGTGAAACCCCGGAAGTTATAGTTGACTACATAATGAAAGATATATCCTTAAGACTGAAAATAAGCGATCACGGCCTAGAAGATCTAACTAAGATCTTATAAACAATCCTACGAACAATGATAAGGGCGTCCATAAGCCCTAGAACACTTGAAAATAGAACAATGACTACCGTTAGAACAAGGCCATAGAACGCTTTTTTACATCAAATGTAAAGCGAGAACGGACAACACTTCATAACATCCAATGTAAAGTGAGAACCGATGAAACACAATAAACTATGTTTAACAAAAAAAAAAAAAATCTGTTCTTATCAGCTTAATATCTGATACGCTGCTCATTGAGTAGCTCATATATTAAACTGATTTTTGGAATTAGGCTGTGGAAAAGAGGCTTGCCTCGTCCCAGCCACGGGTCGTCTCGGTATTGCACTACCTCCGAGTATGGCCCCCTTCCCTTTGGGAAGAACCCAACATCCCTATTAACTGGACGAACAAATCCTTTTCCTTTACAGATAACGTACAGGGTGGTACAAGTATGTGGCACGGAAGGGGGAGAGGCACGGACGGGTCGTCGTCGTCGCGCTCCCACATGGAATACGACCGTCACGGACGCGAGGTAATTTTACCGTGCGTTAGGCAAGTCATACTTACCTGACGCGGGAGGCAACTGTGATCATGAAGGCAGTCCTCTCAGGGCGAGGCCCTTTCATTGCACTTCGATTGGGTTGACCCCTGCGATTACCCCAAATGTGGGTAACTCGAGCGTATAATTTCTGGTAGTGGGGACCTGCGTTCGCGCTCGTCCCCGAACAACCAACTTGTATCCAATTCTCTTGTCTTCTAGTGCGCGTTAGTGAATAATACGATCGCAGTACAACAATACGAATGTAGTACTAAGAATGCCTAGAATACTAGAATGACTCGCTCGTGCTTGACGTGGCTAGACTACTACTACTACTACGCACGAACTAGCGAGAGTAGTTAGAACGATGTCGACTACAAACCGAATCGTTTAACCAATTCACGGCTCAACGCTGGTTTTCACAAACGCACTCCTGAGGAGGACGCACAATGTGTATCGCGTTGTTCGTCCAGTATATGCTTTCGTACTGACTAACATATTTTATTCTCTCCCCGACAGCATGCTTTTCACACAGGAACAGAGCAACACAGCGAACACTCTGCTCCACACAAGCCGATTAGTGTCAGAGCGTCGTGCATGCAGAGGAAACTACTGCGCTATCATGACGTGAGTGTTGTAATGAGTGAATCGTTATCGCTTGTTCGATCGGGCCTCGTTCTGAAACGCTGTTTATTGGTTTTCTTTTTCTAGATTAAAAAAAAAAGTAGTAGCGCCCCCCAAATAGCGGGGAGGGGGGTATAGAAGCGAAGACGCCGAAAGCAAGCAGCAAGCAGAGCAAAAATGAAATGCCTACAGCACTAGGTATTCCCAGGCGGTCACCCATCCAAGTACTAACCTAGCCCGATCGGGCTTAACTTCGGTGATCGGACGAGAACCGGTGTTTTCCCGATGGTATGGCCGTAGACAGAAGTTGGAGGTCACTAGAATCTATTTTATAGGGGAGCTTCGTAGAATGGTTGCGTTGGCTTCGAGACATTTCGGGGCATTCGGGGGAGAGTTGGGCAAGTTGGAAAACATGTCAAAAACGTGGTTGTCAGGCAGCACTGACTGACAGTGCATCACTAGTGCTTGCCGCACGGCCTTGCTCGATTGCCGTACCGTGCCATAGTATAGTGCACACGCAGATTTGTCGTTGTGCTCTAGCTCCCACATGGCCAGTGCGCCTTTTGGCGACGGCGTCCCCAATTTTCGAGAAGGAAGGGCATCGCTTCTCGGCCTTTTGGCTAAGATCAAGTGTAGTATCTGTTCTTATCAGCTTAATATCTGATACGCTGCTCATTGAGTAGCTCATATATTAAACTGATTTTTGGAATTAGGCTGTGGAAAAGAGGCTTGCCTCGTCCCAGCCACGGGTCGTCTCGGTATTGCACTACCTCCGAGTATGGCCCCCTTCCCTTTGGGAAGAACCCAACATCCCTATTAACTGGACGAACAAATCCTTTTCCTTTACAGATAACGTACAGGGTGGTACAAGTATGTGGCACGGAAGGGGGAGAGGCACGGACGGGTCGTCGTCGTCGCGCTCCCACATGGAATACGACCGTCACGGACGCGAGGTAATTTTACCGTGCGTTAGGCAAGTCATACTTACCTGACGCGGGAGGCAACTGTGATCATGAAGGCAGTCCTCTCAGGGCGAGGCCCTTTCATTGCACTTCGATTGGGTTGACCCCTGCGATTACCCCAAATGTGGGTAACTCGAGCGTATAATTTCTGGTAGTGGGGACCTGCGTTCGCGCTCGTCCCCGAACAACCAACTTGTATCCAATTCTCTTGTCTTCTAGTGCGCGTTAGTGAATAATACGATCGCAGTACAACAATACGAATGTAGTACTAAGAATGCCTAGAATACTAGAATGACTCGCTCGTGCTTGACGTGGCTAGACTACTACTACTACTACGCACGAACTAGCGAGAGTAGTTAGAACGATGTCGACTACAAACCGAATCGTTTAACCAATTCACGGCTCAACGCTGGTTTTCACAAACGCACTCCTGAGGAGGACGCACAATGTGTATCGCGTTGTTCGTCCAGTATATGCTTTCGTACTGACTAACATATTTTATTCTCTCCCCGACAGCATGCTTTTCACACAGGAACAGAGCAACACAGCGAACACTCTGCTCCACACAAGCCGATTAGTGTCAGAGCGTCGTGCATGCAGAGGAAACTACTGCGCTATCATGACGTGAGTGTTGTAATGAGTGAATCGTTATCGCTTGTTCGATCGGGCCTCGTTCTGAAACGCTGTTTATTGGTTTTCTTTTTCTAGATTAAAAAAAAAAGTAGTAGCGCCCCCCAAATAGCGGGGAGGGGGGTATAGAAGCGAAGACGCCGAAAGCAAGCAGCAAGCAGAGCAAAAATGAAATGCCTACAGCACTAGGTATTCCCAGGCGGTCACCCATCCAAGTACTAACCTAGCCCGATCGGGCTTAACTTCGGTGATCGGACGAGAACCGGTGTTTTCCCGATGGTATGGCCGTAGACAGAAGTTGGAGGTCACTAGAATCTATTTTATAGGGGAGCTTCGTAGAATGGTTGCGTTGGCTTCGAGACATTTCGGGGCATTCGGGGGAGAGTTGGGCAAGTTGGAAAACATGTCAAAAACGTGGTTGTCAGGCAGCACTGACTGACAGTGCATCACTAGTGCTTGCCGCACGGCCTTGCTCGATTGCCGTACCGTGCCATAGTATAGTGCACACGCAGATTTGTCGTTGTGCTCTAGCTCCCACATGGCCAGTGCGCCTTTTGGCGACGGCGTCCCCAATTTTCGAGAAGGAAGGGCATCGCTTCTCGGCCTTTTGGCTAAGATCAAGTGTAGTATCTGTTCTTATCAGCTTAATATCTGATACGCTGCTCATTGAGTAGCTCATATATTAAACTGATTTTTGGAATTAGGCTGTGGAAAAGAGGCTTGCCTCGTCCCAGCCACGGGTCGTCTCGGTATTGCACTACCTCCGAGTATGGCCCCCTTCCCTTTGGGAAGAACCCAACATCCCTATTAACTGGACGAACAAATCCTTTTCCTTTACAGATAACGTACAGGGTGGTACAAGTATGTGGCACGGAAGGGGGAGAGGCACGGACGGGTCGTCGTCGTCGCGCTCCCACATGGAATACGACCGTCACGGACGCGAGGTAATTTTACCGTGCGTTAGGCAAGTCATACTTACCTGACGCGGGAGGCAACTGTGATCATGAAGGCAGTCCTCTCAGGGCGAGGCCCTTTCATTGCACTTCGATTGGGTTGACCCCTGCGATTACCCCAAATGTGGGTAACTCGAGCGTATAATTTCTGGTAGTGGGGACCTGCGTTCGCGCTCGTCCCCGAACAACCAACTTGTATCCAATTCTCTTGTCTTCTAGTGCGCGTTAGTGAATAATACGATCGCAGTACAACAATACGAATGTAGTACTAAGAATGCCTAGAATACTAGAATGACTCGCTCGTGCTTGACGTGGCTAGACTACTACTACTACTACGCACGAACTAGCGAGAGTAGTTAGAACGATGTCGACTACAAACCGAATCGTTTAACCAATTCACGGCTCAACGCTGGTTTTCACAAACGCACTCCTGAGGAGGACGCACAATGTGTATCGCGTTGTTCGTCCAGTATATGCTTTCGTACTGACTAACATATTTTATTCTCTCCCCGACAGCATGCTTTTCACACAGGAACAGAGCAACACAGCGAACACTCTGCTCCACACAAGCCGATTAGTGTCAGAGCGTCGTGCATGCAGAGGAAACTACTGCGCTATCATGACGTGAGTGTTGTAATGAGTGAATCGTTATCGCTTGTTCGATCGGGCCTCGTTCTGAAACGCTGTTTATTGGTTTTCTTTTTCTAGATTAAAAAAAAAAGTAGTAGCGCCCCCCAAATAGCGGGGAGGGGGGTATAGAAGCGAAGACGCCGAAAGCAAGCAGCAAGCAGAGCAAAAATGAAATGCCTACAGCACTAGGTATTCCCAGGCGGTCACCCATCCAAGTACTAACCTAGCCCGATCGGGCTTAACTTCGGTGATCGGACGAGAACCGGTGTTTTCCCGATGGTATGGCCGTAGACAGAAGTTGGAGGTCACTAGAATCTATTTTATAGGGGAGCTTCGTAGAATGGTTGCGTTGGCTTCGAGACATTTCGGGGCATTCGGGGGAGAGTTGGGCAAGTTGGAAAACATGTCAAAAACGTGGTTGTCAGGCAGCACTGACTGACAGTGCATCACTAGTGCTTGCCGCACGGCCTTGCTCGATTGCCGTACCGTGCCATAGTATAGTGCACACGCAGATTTGTCGTTGTGCTCTAGCTCCCACATGGCCAGTGCGCCTTTTGGCGACGGCGTCCCCAATTTTCGAGAAGGAAGGGCATCGCTTCTCGGCCTTTTGGCTAAGATCAAGTGTAGTATCTGTTCTTATCAGCTTAATATCTGATACGCTGCTCATTGAGTAGCTCATATATTAAACTGATTTTTGGAATTAGGCTGTGGAAAAGAGGCTTGCCTCGTCCCAGCCACGGGTCGTCTCGGTATTGCACTACCTCCGAGTATGGCCCCCTTCCCTTTGGGAAGAACCCAACATCCCTATTAACTGGACGAACAAATCCTTTTCCTTTACAGATAACGTACAGGGTGGTACAAGTATGTGGCACGGAAGGGGGAGAGGCACGGACGGGTCGTCGTCGTCGCGCTCCCACATGGAATACGACCGTCACGGACGCGAGGTAATTTTACCGTGCGTTAGGCAAGTCATACTTACCTGACGCGGGAGGCAACTGTGATCATGAAGGCAGTCCTCTCAGGGCGAGGCCCTTTCATTGCACTTCGATTGGGTTGACCCCTGCGATTACCCCAAATGTGGGTAACTCGAGCGTATAATTTCTGGTAGTGGGGACCTGCGTTCGCGCTCGTCCCCGAACAACCAACTTGTATCCAATTCTCTTGTCTTCTAGTGCGCGTTAGTGAATAATACGATCGCAGTACAACAATACGAATGTAGTACTAAGAATGCCTAGAATACTAGAATGACTCGCTCGTGCTTGACGTGGCTAGACTACTACTACTACTACGCACGAACTAGCGAGAGTAGTTAGAACGATGTCGACTACAAACCGAATCGTTTAACCAATTCACGGCTCAACGCTGGTTTTCACAAACGCACTCCTGAGGAGGACGCACAATGTGTATCGCGTTGTTCGTCCAGTATATGCTTTCGTACTGACTAACATATTTTATTCTCTCCCCGACAGCATGCTTTTCACACAGGAACAGAGCAACACAGCGAACACTCTGCTCCACACAAGCCGATTAGTGTCAGAGCGTCGTGCATGCAGAGGAAACTACTGCGCTATCATGACGTGAGTGTTGTAATGAGTGAATCGTTATCGCTTGTTCGATCGGGCCTCGTTCTGAAACGCTGTTTATTGGTTTTCTTTTTCTAGATTAAAAAAAAAAGTAGTAGCGCCCCCCAAATAGCGGGGAGGGGGGTATAGAAGCGAAGACGCCGAAAGCAAGCAGCAAGCAGAGCAAAAATGAAATGCCTACAGCACTAGGTATTCCCAGGCGGTCACCCATCCAAGTACTAACCTAGCCCGATCGGGCTTAACTTCGGTGATCGGACGAGAACCGGTGTTTTCCCGATGGTATGGCCGTAGACAGAAGTTGGAGGTCACTAGAATCTATTTTATAGGGGAGCTTCGTAGAATGGTTGCGTTGGCTTCGAGACATTTCGGGGCATTCGGGGGAGAGTTGGGCAAGTTGGAAAACATGTCAAAAACGTGGTTGTCAGGCAGCACTGACTGACAGTGCATCACTAGTGCTTGCCGCACGGCCTTGCTCGATTGCCGTACCGTGCCATAGTATAGTGCACACGCAGATTTGTCGTTGTGCTCTAGCTCCCACATGGCCAGTGCGCCTTTTGGCGACGGCGTCCCCAATTTTCGAGAAGGAAGGGCATCGCTTCTCGGCCTTTTGGCTAAGATCAAGTGTAGTATCTGTTCTTATCAGCTTAATATCTGATACGCTGCTCATTGAGTAGCTCATATATTAAACTGATTTTTGGAATTAGGCTGTGGAAAAGAGGCTTGCCTCGTCCCAGCCACGGGTCGTCTCGGTATTGCACTACCTCCGAGTATGGCCCCCTTCCCTTTGGGAAGAACCCAACATCCCTATTAACTGGACGAACAAATCCTTTTCCTTTACAGATAACGTACAGGGTGGTACAAGTATGTGGCACGGAAGGGGGAGAGGCACGGACGGGTCGTCGTCGTCGCGCTCCCACATGGAATACGACCGTCACGGACGCGAGGTAATTTTACCGTGCGTTAGGCAAGTCATACTTACCTGACGCGGGAGGCAACTGTGATCATGAAGGCAGTCCTCTCAGGGCGAGGCCCTTTCATTGCACTTCGATTGGGTTGACCCCTGCGATTACCCCAAATGTGGGTAACTCGAGCGTATAATTTCTGGTAGTGGGGACCTGCGTTCGCGCTCGTCCCCGAACAACCAACTTGTATCCAATTCTCTTGTCTTCTAGTGCGCGTTAGTGAATAATACGATCGCAGTACAACAATACGAATGTAGTACTAAGAATGCCTAGAATACTAGAATGACTCGCTCGTGCTTGACGTGGCTAGACTACTACTACTACTACGCACGAACTAGCGAGAGTAGTTAGAACGATGTCGACTACAAACCGAATCGTTTAACCAATTCACGGCTCAACGCTGGTTTTCACAAACGCACTCCTGAGGAGGACGCACAATGTGTATCGCGTTGTTCGTCCAGTATATGCTTTCGTACTGACTAACATATTTTATTCTCTCCCCGACAGCATGCTTTTCACACAGGAACAGAGCAACACAGCGAACACTCTGCTCCACACAAGCCGATTAGTGTCAGAGCGTCGTGCATGCAGAGGAAACTACTGCGCTATCATGACGTGAGTGTTGTAATGAGTGAATCGTTATCGCTTGTTCGATCGGGCCTCGTTCTGAAACGCTGTTTATTGGTTTTCTTTTTCTAGATTAAAAAAAAAAGTAGTAGCGCCCCCCAAATAGCGGGGAGGGGGGTATAGAAGCGAAGACGCCGAAAGCAAGCAGCAAGCAGAGCAAAAATGAAATGCCTACAGCACTAGGTATTCCCAGGCGGTCACCCATCCAAGTACTAACCTAGCCCGATCGGGCTTAACTTCGGTGATCGGACGAGAACCGGTGTTTTCCCGATGGTATGGCCGTAGACAGAAGTTGGAGGTCACTAGAATCTATTTTATAGGGGAGCTTCGTAGAATGGTTGCGTTGGCTTCGAGACATTTCGGGGCATTCGGGGGAGAGTTGGGCAAGTTGGAAAACATGTCAAAAACGTGGTTGTCAGGCAGCACTGACTGACAGTGCATCACTAGTGCTTGCCGCACGGCCTTGCTCGATTGCCGTACCGTGCCATAGTATAGTGCACACGCAGATTTGTCGTTGTGCTCTAGCTCCCACATGGCCAGTGCGCCTTTTGGCGACGGCGTCCCCAATTTTCGAGAAGGAAGGGCATCGCTTCTCGGCCTTTTGGCTAAGATCAAGTGTAGTATCTGTTCTTATCAGCTTAATATCTGATACGCTGCTCATTGAGTAGCTCATATATTAAACTGATTTTTGGAATTAGGCTGTGGAAAAGAGGCTTGCCTCGTCCCAGCCACGGGTCGTCTCGGTATTGCACTACCTCCGAGTATGGCCCCCTTCCCTTTGGGAAGAACCCAACATCCCTATTAACTGGACGAACAAATCCTTTTCCTTTACAGATAACGTACAGGGTGGTACAAGTATGTGGCACGGAAGGGGGAGAGGCACGGACGGGTCGTCGTCGTCGCGCTCCCACATGGAATACGACCGTCACGGACGCGAGGTAATTTTACCGTGCGTTAGGCAAGTCATACTTACCTGACGCGGGAGGCAACTGTGATCATGAAGGCAGTCCTCTCAGGGCGAGGCCCTTTCATTGCACTTCGATTGGGTTGACCCCTGCGATTACCCCAAATGTGGGTAACTCGAGCGTATAATTTCTGGTAGTGGGGACCTGCGTTCGCGCTCGTCCCCGAACAACCAACTTGTATCCAATTCTCTTGTCTTCTAGTGCGCGTTAGTGAATAATACGATCGCAGTACAACAATACGAATGTAGTACTAAGAATGCCTAGAATACTAGAATGACTCGCTCGTGCTTGACGTGGCTAGACTACTACTACTACTACGCACGAACTAGCGAGAGTAGTTAGAACGATGTCGACTACAAACCGAATCGTTTAACCAATTCACGGCTCAACGCTGGTTTTCACAAACGCACTCCTGAGGAGGACGCACAATGTGTATCGCGTTGTTCGTCCAGTATATGCTTTCGTACTGACTAACATATTTTATTCTCTCCCCGACAGCATGCTTTTCACACAGGAACAGAGCAACACAGCGAACACTCTGCTCCACACAAGCCGATTAGTGTCAGAGCGTCGTGCATGCAGAGGAAACTACTGCGCTATCATGACGTGAGTGTTGTAATGAGTGAATCGTTATCGCTTGTTCGATCGGGCCTCGTTCTGAAACGCTGTTTATTGGTTTTCTTTTTCTAGATTAAAAAAAAAAGTAGTAGCGCCCCCCAAATAGCGGGGAGGGGGGTATAGAAGCGAAGACGCCGAAAGCAAGCAGCAAGCAGAGCAAAAATGAAATGCCTACAGCACTAGGTATTCCCAGGCGGTCACCCATCCAAGTACTAACCTAGCCCGATCGGGCTTAACTTCGGTGATCGGACGAGAACCGGTGTTTTCCCGATGGTATGGCCGTAGACAGAAGTTGGAGGTCACTAGAATCTATTTTATAGGGGAGCTTCGTAGAATGGTTGCGTTGGCTTCGAGACATTTCGGGGCATTCGGGGGAGAGTTGGGCAAGTTGGAAAACATGTCAAAAACGTGGTTGTCAGGCAGCACTGACTGACAGTGCATCACTAGTGCTTGCCGCACGGCCTTGCTCGATTGCCGTACCGTGCCATAGTATAGTGCACACGCAGATTTGTCGTTGTGCTCTAGCTCCCACATGGCCAGTGCGCCTTTTGGCGACGGCGTCCCCAATTTTCGAGAAGGAAGGGCATCGCTTCTCGGCCTTTTGGCTAAGATCAAGTGTAGTATCTGTTCTTATCAGCTTAATATCTGATACGCTGCTCATTGAGTAGCTCATATATTAAACTGATTTTTGGAATTAGGCTGTGGAAAAGAGGCTTGCCTCGTCCCAGCCACGGGTCGTCTCGGTATTGCACTACCTCCGAGTATGGCCCCCTTCCCTTTGGGAAGAACCCAACATCCCTATTAACTGGACGAACAAATCCTTTTCCTTTACAGATAACGTACAGGGTGGTACAAGTATGTGGCACGGAAGGGGGAGAGGCACGGACGGGTCGTCGTCGTCGCGCTCCCACATGGAATACGACCGTCACGGACGCGAGGTAATTTTACCGTGCGTTAGGCAAGTCATACTTACCTGACGCGGGAGGCAACTGTGATCATGAAGGCAGTCCTCTCAGGGCGAGGCCCTTTCATTGCACTTCGATTGGGTTGACCCCTGCGATTACCCCAAATGTGGGTAACTCGAGCGTATAATTTCTGGTAGTGGGGACCTGCGTTCGCGCTCGTCCCCGAACAACCAACTTGTATCCAATTCTCTTGTCTTCTAGTGCGCGTTAGTGAATAATACGATCGCAGTACAACAATACGAATGTAGTACTAAGAATGCCTAGAATACTAGAATGACTCGCTCGTGCTTGACGTGGCTAGACTACTACTACTACTACGCACGAACTAGCGAGAGTAGTTAGAACGATGTCGACTACAAACCGAATCGTTTAACCAATTCACGGCTCAACGCTGGTTTTCACAAACGCACTCCTGAGGAGGACGCACAATGTGTATCGCGTTGTTCGTCCAGTATATGCTTTCGTACTGACTAACATATTTTATTCTCTCCCCGACAGCATGCTTTTCACACAGGAACAGAGCAACACAGCGAACACTCTGCTCCACACAAGCCGATTAGTGTCAGAGCGTCGTGCATGCAGAGGAAACTACTGCGCTATCATGACGTGAGTGTTGTAATGAGTGAATCGTTATCGCTTGTTCGATCGGGCCTCGTTCTGAAACGCTGTTTATTGGTTTTCTTTTTCTAGATTAAAAAAAAAAGTAGTAGCGCCCCCCAAATAGCGGGGAGGGGGGTATAGAAGCGAAGACGCCGAAAGCAAGCAGCAAGCAGAGCAAAAATGAAATGCCTACAGCACTAGGTATTCCCAGGCGGTCACCCATCCAAGTACTAACCTAGCCCGATCGGGCTTAACTTCGGTGATCGGACGAGAACCGGTGTTTTCCCGATGGTATGGCCGTAGACAGAAGTTGGAGGTCACTAGAATCTATTTTATAGGGGAGCTTCGTAGAATGGTTGCGTTGGCTTCGAGACATTTCGGGGCATTCGGGGGAGAGTTGGGCAAGTTGGAAAACATGTCAAAAACGTGGTTGTCAGGCAGCACTGACTGACAGTGCATCACTAGTGCTTGCCGCACGGCCTTGCTCGATTGCCGTACCGTGCCATAGTATAGTGCACACGCAGATTTGTCGTTGTGCTCTAGCTCCCACATGGCCAGTGCGCCTTTTGGCGACGGCGTCCCCAATTTTCGAGAAGGAAGGGCATCGCTTCTCGGCCTTTTGGCTAAGATCAAGTGTAGTATCTGTTCTTATCAGCTTAATATCTGATACGCTGCTCATTGAGTAGCTCATATATTAAACTGATTTTTGGAATTAGGCTGTGGAAAAGAGGCTTGCCTCGTCCCAGCCACGGGTCGTCTCGGTATTGCACTACCTCCGAGTATGGCCCCCTTCCCTTTGGGAAGAACCCAACATCCCTATTAACTGGACGAACAAATCCTTTTCCTTTACAGATAACGTACAGGGTGGTACAAGTATGTGGCACGGAAGGGGGAGAGGCACGGACGGGTCGTCGTCGTCGCGCTCCCACATGGAATACGACCGTCACGGACGCGAGGTAATTTTACCGTGCGTTAGGCAAGTCATACTTACCTGACGCGGGAGGCAACTGTGATCATGAAGGCAGTCCTCTCAGGGCGAGGCCCTTTCATTGCACTTCGATTGGGTTGACCCCTGCGATTACCCCAAATGTGGGTAACTCGAGCGTATAATTTCTGGTAGTGGGGACCTGCGTTCGCGCTCGTCCCCGAACAACCAACTTGTATCCAATTCTCTTGTCTTCTAGTGCGCGTTAGTGAATAATACGATCGCAGTACAACAATACGAATGTAGTACTAAGAATGCCTAGAATACTAGAATGACTCGCTCGTGCTTGACGTGGCTAGACTACTACTACTACTACGCACGAACTAGCGAGAGTAGTTAGAACGATGTCGACTACAAACCGAATCGTTTAACCAATTCACGGCTCAACGCTGGTTTTCACAAACGCACTCCTGAGGAGGACGCACAATGTGTATCGCGTTGTTCGTCCAGTATATGCTTTCGTACTGACTAACATATTTTATTCTCTCCCCGACAGCATGCTTTTCACACAGGAACAGAGCAACACAGCGAACACTCTGCTCCACACAAGCCGATTAGTGTCAGAGCGTCGTGCATGCAGAGGAAACTACTGCGCTATCATGACGTGAGTGTTGTAATGAGTGAATCGTTATCGCTTGTTCGATCGGGCCTCGTTCTGAAACGCTGTTTATTGGTTTTCTTTTTCTAGATTAAAAAAAAAAGTAGTAGCGCCCCCCAAATAGCGGGGAGGGGGGTATAGAAGCGAAGACGCCGAAAGCAAGCAGCAAGCAGAGCAAAAATGAAATGCCTACAGCACTAGGTATTCCCAGGCGGTCACCCATCCAAGTACTAACCTAGCCCGATCGGGCTTAACTTCGGTGATCGGACGAGAACCGGTGTTTTCCCGATGGTATGGCCGTAGACAGAAGTTGGAGGTCACTAGAATCTATTTTATAGGGGAGCTTCGTAGAATGGTTGCGTTGGCTTCGAGACATTTCGGGGCATTCGGGGGAGAGTTGGGCAAGTTGGAAAACATGTCAAAAACGTGGTTGTCAGGCAGCACTGACTGACAGTGCATCACTAGTGCTTGCCGCACGGCCTTGCTCGATTGCCGTACCGTGCCATAGTATAGTGCACACGCAGATTTGTCGTTGTGCTCTAGCTCCCACATGGCCAGTGCGCCTTTTGGCGACGGCGTCCCCAATTTTCGAGAAGGAAGGGCATCGCTTCTCGGCCTTTTGGCTAAGATCAAGTGTAGTATCTGTTCTTATCAGCTTAATATCTGATACGCTGCTCATTGAGTAGCTCATATATTAAACTGATTTTTGGAATTAGGCTGTGGAAAAGAGGCTTGCCTCGTCCCAGCCACGGGTCGTCTCGGTATTGCACTACCTCCGAGTATGGCCCCCTTCCCTTTGGGAAGAACCCAACATCCCTATTAACTGGACGAACAAATCCTTTTCCTTTACAGATAACGTACAGGGTGGTACAAGTATGTGGCACGGAAGGGGGAGAGGCACGGACGGGTCGTCGTCGTCGCGCTCCCACATGGAATACGACCGTCACGGACGCGAGGTAATTTTACCGTGCGTTAGGCAAGTCATACTTACCTGACGCGGGAGGCAACTGTGATCATGAAGGCAGTCCTCTCAGGGCGAGGCCCTTTCATTGCACTTCGATTGGGTTGACCCCTGCGATTACCCCAAATGTGGGTAACTCGAGCGTATAATTTCTGGTAGTGGGGACCTGCGTTCGCGCTCGTCCCCGAACAACCAACTTGTATCCAATTCTCTTGTCTTCTAGTGCGCGTTAGTGAATAATACGATCGCAGTACAACAATACGAATGTAGTACTAAGAATGCCTAGAATACTAGAATGACTCGCTCGTGCTTGACGTGGCTAGACTACTACTACTACTACGCACGAACTAGCGAGAGTAGTTAGAACGATGTCGACTACAAACCGAATCGTTTAACCAATTCACGGCTCAACGCTGGTTTTCACAAACGCACTCCTGAGGAGGACGCACAATGTGTATCGCGTTGTTCGTCCAGTATATGCTTTCGTACTGACTAACATATTTTATTCTCTCCCCGACAGCATGCTTTTCACACAGGAACAGAGCAACACAGCGAACACTCTGCTCCACACAAGCCGATTAGTGTCAGAGCGTCGTGCATGCAGAGGAAACTACTGCGCTATCATGACGTGAGTGTTGTAATGAGTGAATCGTTATCGCTTGTTCGATCGGGCCTCGTTCTGAAACGCTGTTTATTGGTTTTCTTTTTCTAGATTAAAAAAAAAAGTAGTAGCGCCCCCCAAATAGCGGGGAGGGGGGTATAGAAGCGAAGACGCCGAAAGCAAGCAGCAAGCAGAGCAAAAATGAAATGCCTACAGCACTAGGTATTCCCAGGCGGTCACCCATCCAAGTACTAACCTAGCCCGATCGGGCTTAACTTCGGTGATCGGACGAGAACCGGTGTTTTCCCGATGGTATGGCCGTAGACAGAAGTTGGAGGTCACTAGAATCTATTTTATAGGGGAGCTTCGTAGAATGGTTGCGTTGGCTTCGAGACATTTCGGGGCATTCGGGGGAGAGTTGGGCAAGTTGGAAAACATGTCAAAAACGTGGTTGTCAGGCAGCACTGACTGACAGTGCATCACTAGTGCTTGCCGCACGGCCTTGCTCGATTGCCGTACCGTGCCATAGTATAGTGCACACGCAGATTTGTCGTTGTGCTCTAGCTCCCACATGGCCAGTGCGCCTTTTGGCGACGGCGTCCCCAATTTTCGAGAAGGAAGGGCATCGCTTCTCGGCCTTTTGGCTAAGATCAAGTGTAGTATCTGTTCTTATCAGCTTAATATCTGATACGCTGCTCATTGAGTAGCTCATATATTAAACTGATTTTTGGAATTAGGCTGTGGAAAAGAGGCTTGCCTCGTCCCAGCCACGGGTCGTCTCGGTATTGCACTACCTCCGAGTATGGCCCCCTTCCCTTTGGGAAGAACCCAACATCCCTATTAACTGGACGAACAAATCCTTTTCCTTTACAGATAACGTACAGGGTGGTACAAGTATGTGGCACGGAAGGGGGAGAGGCACGGACGGGTCGTCGTCGTCGCGCTCCCACATGGAATACGACCGTCACGGACGCGAGGTAATTTTACCGTGCGTTAGGCAAGTCATACTTACCTGACGCGGGAGGCAACTGTGATCATGAAGGCAGTCCTCTCAGGGCGAGGCCCTTTCATTGCACTTCGATTGGGTTGACCCCTGCGATTACCCCAAATGTGGGTAACTCGAGCGTATAATTTCTGGTAGTGGGGACCTGCGTTCGCGCTCGTCCCCGAACAACCAACTTGTATCCAATTCTCTTGTCTTCTAGTGCGCGTTAGTGAATAATACGATCGCAGTACAACAATACGAATGTAGTACTAAGAATGCCTAGAATACTAGAATGACTCGCTCGTGCTTGACGTGGCTAGACTACTACTACTACTACGCACGAACTAGCGAGAGTAGTTAGAACGATGTCGACTACAAACCGAATCGTTTAACCAATTCACGGCTCAACGCTGGTTTTCACAAACGCACTCCTGAGGAGGACGCACAATGTGTATCGCGTTGTTCGTCCAGTATATGCTTTCGTACTGACTAACATATTTTATTCTCTCCCCGACAGCATGCTTTTCACACAGGAACAGAGCAACACAGCGAACACTCTGCTCCACACAAGCCGATTAGTGTCAGAGCGTCGTGCATGCAGAGGAAACTACTGCGCTATCATGACGTGAGTGTTGTAATGAGTGAATCGTTATCGCTTGTTCGATCGGGCCTCGTTCTGAAACGCTGTTTATTGGTTTTCTTTTTCTAGATTAAAAAAAAAAGTAGTAGCGCCCCCCAAATAGCGGGGAGGGGGGTATAGAAGCGAAGACGCCGAAAGCAAGCAGCAAGCAGAGCAAAAATGAAATGCCTACAGCACTAGGTATTCCCAGGCGGTCACCCATCCAAGTACTAACCTAGCCCGATCGGGCTTAACTTCGGTGATCGGACGAGAACCGGTGTTTTCCCGATGGTATGGCCGTAGACAGAAGTTGGAGGTCACTAGAATCTATTTTATAGGGGAGCTTCGTAGAATGGTTGCGTTGGCTTCGAGACATTTCGGGGCATTCGGGGGAGAGTTGGGCAAGTTGGAAAACATGTCAAAAACGTGGTTGTCAGGCAGCACTGACTGACAGTGCATCACTAGTGCTTGCCGCACGGCCTTGCTCGATTGCCGTACCGTGCCATAGTATAGTGCACACGCAGATTTGTCGTTGTGCTCTAGCTCCCACATGGCCAGTGCGCCTTTTGGCGACGGCGTCCCCAATTTTCGAGAAGGAAGGGCATCGCTTCTCGGCCTTTTGGCTAAGATTAGTGTTTAGAAAGTTAGCCTATCTGTTATTCACTTTGTAACCCTTATTGTATCTTGAGGCGCTAACCCATGTGGGACGGCGTTCTCGGCAAACTCACGGTTTTGAGCCTACCGATCTCCCGAAGGCTTTTTCGCTTAGATTTCTAGTAGATTGTTTTTTTTTGGTCCCGAAGCGAGGCCAGCTTTCTTGTAGCGTGGAAATGGCCACGTTTGTGTTTAAGAGCGGTCAGTTCTCGTTCGATAAGGCCGATAAGAAGGATGTTCGTGCAGCAAACGTAGCTAAAGAAAGCAGCGATGCAGACGAGATAGTCTCGAACAAACTGCCTGGTAGACCCCGTACGCTGTACATGACCTCGCCAGAGAACGAAACAAGACGACTCGATTACATGGACGCCTTGAAGGACCGTGGGATTGAAGAGAAAGACGTGCTGAGGATCCAGAGAAACAACCAAACGAGACAGGTGACTATCACTTTCCGTACGACCGCCCAGAGAGAAGAACTATTGGATGTTGGCGTTCTACAGATTGCCGGCCAAACTGTAATGACCCAGGATGTTGATAATCCGCTAACGTTTATCAACATATATGACGTGCCATTTGAGCTTCCTGACGATGCCTTGAAAGAACACCTCAAGCGATTTGGCTCAGTGCTGTCGATCAGACGAGGCAAATACATCAACACCGAAATCGAGAACGGGATAATCCACGCTAGGATGAGATTGGAAAGACCAATACCAAGTTACCTCCGCATAGGACACCTGCAAATCGGTATCAGATACTCGGGGCAGACGTCTACTTGTAAGAAATGCAACTCTCCTGACCACTACGCTCGTGACTGCCATCTGGTAATATGCTTCAACTGCGAACAACTAGGACACGTGGCCCAGCACTGTCGTCTACCGACCAGATGTGCCATCTGCAGGAGTGATTGCCACTTAGCCCAACAGTGCCTCTACAACTGGGCTAACGAACAAGAACTCGAAACATGGTTGGGAGACGAAACCCCCGAAATCCAAGAGAACCGAGACACACAGAGAACAACAGAGATTAGCCAGGAATTAGCTTCCCCCCCAGAGAGCAATGAAACAGCTACCAAGGAAAAAACCCCGAAAGAGACCGAAGCCATAGGAAAAAATAAAGGATCAGGAAGAGCCCCGGCGAAAATAATCGAGACCGTTATCCCCGTGAGGACAGTGACAGCTCCAGTCATCGCTACAATCAAGAAAGCATCAGCGAAAACCAATCTACTTCAGAGCTTCGCCCAAACCGCTAGTGATGAGAAGTTAGAACAAGACCTGCAGGCCACTCTGGAGATGTTCGGTAGCGAAGAGAATGACATGGACGCTACGTCTACCGCCTCTAAGCGAGACCATAGTGGCTCTTCTACACCACACAATTCAGACGAAGATAACGAAGAGAGAGAAACACTGACCAGACCGACCACAACAACGACGAAAACAACCACCCAACCCTGGCAAAGCCCCAAAAGAAGAAATAAACTCAGAAAGAGAGCACAGCACAGTAAGTGGCCTTAACTTACCAGTAGATTCATTAAGCTTTCATCGATAAATGTCAGAGGGCTAGGAAATGAACAAAAACGCGGTATTATCTTAGCAGAACTTAGGAAACGTAATGATGATTTTATTTTCATGCAAGAGACTTTTGTAAACTGTATGAACAAAGCCCAAAGGGTTGACAAAGCATGGGGAAGACCAAGTTATTGGTCCTTTGGCACAGAAAAATGTGCAGGAGTCGGTATACTAACGCGAAATAACTCGAATTGGCAGGTAATTCAATTTAGACAAGATAGCGAAGGGCGTATATTGAGTCTACTGGTACGTTCAGGCCAACAGATTGTTAATCTGGTTAACATCTATGCCCCTACGGGTATAGTGGAAAGGAAATCGTTCATTAACAACTTGCACCAGTACTTCTTCCCCGGGGCAATAGTGATAATTGGCGGCGATTTTAATTGCATAGAGCACGAACGTGACCAATTCGGTCATGCAACGGATGCCTGCCTAGCAGGGAAATACGAATTACAAACCCTAAAAAACACGTTTCAACTTGTTGATATTTGGCGAAATGCACACCGAAACGTCAACGGATATACGTGGTGGAGAAGCGATCTGAGTGCAGGTTCTAGATTAGATAAATTCCTAGTTAGCAGTAGACTGAAAAACATTCAAAAGAGTGAAATCGAACCTTGTGTGTACTCTGACCACGAGTACATATCTCTCGTAGTGAACATTGAAAACAAACCCCAGCAATTTATTTGGAAAATGAATACGTCAGTCTTAAAAGAGGAAAAGTATGTCAAGAACATGGAACAAATTCTCTTGAGAGAGACTGAAATGAGCGATCGATTTCACACTCTTGGAGAATGGTGGGATTCGCTTAAGAACACAATCAGGAAAGAAACTAAGATTTATTGTTCTCGTAAAAGACGGGACGAGATTAGATTAAAAAATCAAAAGGCACGTGAGCTTATTAAAGAAAAACGACACTTTACCCCGGGGGATAAACAGGCAATTAAGAAAATCCAAACATTAGAAATAGAACTTAAGGGCATCTCAGAGAAACACCTAGAGGGAGTAAAGATACGAAGCAAAGCTCAATGGATAGAACAAGGCGAGAAACCGACTAAATACTTTTTTAGTCTTGAAAAGAAAAGAACGACAGACAACAATTTAGAATCGGTCGTGAATAGAGACAATATCGAAGTCTTTGAACACGAAGAAATAAAAACGGCTGTCCATGGGTTTTATACGGAACTCTACACTAGAGAACCAGTAGACGAACAAAAACAAGACGAACAGTTAAATAATATAACGAGACGTCTAGATAAAACATCACGAGATCTCTGCGAAGGTAAATTCACAGAAGCTGAAGCAATATCAGCCCTCAAAAACCTAAACAACGGGAAATCCCCCGGTAAGGATGGCATTCCGGTGGAATTCTATAAGATGTTTTGGGATCTCCTTAAGTCAAAACTTTTAGCAGTTTTAAATGAAGCTTATGAGCTGGGCCATTTATCGGCTTCACAACAAGAAAGCCTAATCCGGCTTCTGCATAAAAAAGACTGGCGGGCGGCACTTAAAAACTGGAGACCAATCTCGCTTTTGAATGCAGACTATAAACTGGCCGCAAAAATCCTAGCAAACAGACTTAGGAAAACATTAGAGAGTATAGTCGAAGAAGAGCAAACATGTGGTATACCAGACCGATTGATCTCGAGTAATCTAAATTTAATTAGAGATGTCCTGGATTATATTAACCGAACTGATGAGGCCGGAATTCTAGTTAACCTTGATCAAGAAAAAGCTTTCGATCGAGTTGATAGATCACTTCTAGATAAAGTATTGATCCGGTTCGGTTTTGGCGAGTCTTTTCGTAGATGGGTTAATGTGCTGTATAACAACGCAAAAGCACAAGTAATCTGTAACGGGGATTTGACAGAACAGATTAACTTAGAACGGGGAGTTCGCCAGGGTTGTCCACTTTCCCCCTTATTATATATCTTAACCGCGGAAGTCCTAGGGGCTAGTATCAAGCAAAACCCAGAGATACAAGGCTTTTTGCTGCCGGGAGCCAAAGGGCAACAATTTAAGATTGCCCAGTACGCGGACGACTCAACAGTTTTTGTTAAGTCAGAACGGTCTCTGACAGCACTTCTTAATGAGGTTGCTAAATACGAGAAAGCATCGGGGGCACGATTGAACAAAACAAAAACGGAAGCATTATGGCTTGGAATGTGGAAAACTAGAACGGATAATCCCCACGGTTTAAAGTGGGTAAACAAGATGAGAATTTTAGGAATTGTCTTCGGCCACGGTGATGTAGAAAAGGACAATTGGGAACCGAAACTAAAGAAATTAAGCAATAGCCTTGCTCTCTGGAAAACACGAGAACTATCATACGTAGGGAAGGCCCTAATAATTAATACTATTGGGGCCAGCAGATTTTGGTACGCCGCTCGCGTGTTACCACTGCCTGACTGGGTTATCAAACAATACAACACTATGGTTATGGGGTTCTTCTGGAACAGTAAAATGTATCCAGTAGCTCGAACAACCGTCATTAATAGCTTAAACAAAGGGGGAGTTGGTTTGGTAGACCTTGAAACAAAATGTAGAGCGCTAAGAGCAGTTAACGTGAGTGATGGGGCAAATTCAGGCCCCACCTCACAGTGGTACTATATGTTAAAGTACTTTCTAGGCAGCCAGCTGTCTCAGTTGAGACCAGAGTGGAATCATTTAAGAGACAACAGTACACCAAGTGCTGCACAACCAACGCTGTTTCTACAATCCTGCTTAACAGCAGTCAGAGAAACAAATGACCTCCCGATTAGAACCAGGACAAGAATAGTTTACAAAGCCCTAGTTAGTGGAGTTTGCACCGAATTTGATATTATTAGATACTGGGGCATTAGAAATAAATGCAGGTGGGAAACTCTCTGGACTAGAGTCAGGCAAGTAAAAACAGAAAATAAGAAAAACGACCTCCTCTGGTTAATTTTGACAAGAGGAGTTAAGATTCGAGAACAGCTTTACCACTGGCACATTGCAAAGACAAAGCAATGTGCCAGTTGTACCCAGACGGAAAGTATAAAACACTGTTTCTTAGAGTGCCAACGTATCAAGGCTGTTTGGAGGTTTTTTGAACCAAAAATCAGATCAGTAATAGGACAGTTTGAACCCGATGAACAGAGAGTTTTCCTATTAGAGTTCAACAACAACGATCCGAGTCTATGTGCTCAGGCTGGGTACTTAATAAAAACAGTACTTTATTGGACGTGGATAGCACGCAACCATGCTACGTTTAACAATTCACATGAAACCACGGACACGATAATTCAGTATATCATCAAAGACATTAGACTACGGTTACTGGTCAGCGGTTTCGGTTTAGAGCTGATCCAAGGCCTGCAGCTGTAAAGAGCACAATAGCTCAAGGAACTGAGTATCGGACTATGAACAATGAACTCAGCACTAAGTGCTATGTACAATGAGCTATGAGCCGAAGCGCCATAGACGATATCATAAGAGCAGAAAAACCTTGAGTACAAATGTAAAGGTCAACTGAGAAAAGTAATAAACGGGGCTCACCCCCCACTATGATATAAAAAAAAAAAAATCTGTTCTTATCAGCTTAATATCTGATACGCTGCTCATTGAGTAGCTCATATATTAAACTGATTTTTGGAATTAGGCTGTGGAAAAGAGGCTTGCCTCGTCCCAGCCACGGGTCGTCTCGGTATTGCACTACCTCCGAGTATGGCCCCCTTCCCTTTGGGAAGAACCCAACATCCCTATTAACTGGACGAACAAATCCTTTTCCTTTACAGATAACGTACAGGGTGGTACAAGTATGTGGCACGGAAGGGGGAGAGGCACGGACGGGTCGTCGTCGTCGCGCTCCCACATGGAATACGACCGTCACGGACGCGAGGTAATTTTACCGTGCGTTAGGCAAGTCATACTTACCTGACGCGGGAGGCAACTGTGATCATGAAGGCAGTCCTCTCAGGGCGAGGCCCTTTCATTGCACTTCGATTGGGTTGACCCCTGCGATTACCCCAAATGTGGGTAACTCGAGCGTATAATTTCTGGTAGTGGGGACCTGCGTTCGCGCTCGTCCCCGAACAACCAACTTGTATCCAATTCTCTTGTCTTCTAGTGCGCGTTAGTGAATAATACGATCGCAGTACAACAATACGAATGTAGTACTAAGAATGCCTAGAATACTAGAATGACTCGCTCGTGCTTGACGTGGCTAGACTACTACTACTACTACGCACGAACTAGCGAGAGTAGTTAGAACGATGTCGACTACAAACCGAATCGTTTAACCAATTCACGGCTCAACGCTGGTTTTCACAAACGCACTCCTGAGGAGGACGCACAATGTGTATCGCGTTGTTCGTCCAGTATATGCTTTCGTACTGACTAACATATTTTATTCTCTCCCCGACAGCATGCTTTTCACACAGGAACAGAGCAACACAGCGAACACTCTGCTCCACACAAGCCGATTAGTGTCAGAGCGTCGTGCATGCAGAGGAAACTACTGCGCTATCATGACGTGAGTGTTGTAATGAGTGAATCGTTATCGCTTGTTCGATCGGGCCTCGTTCTGAAACGCTGTTTATTGGTTTTCTTTTTCTAGATTAAAAAAAAAAGTAGTAGCGCCCCCCAAATAGCGGGGAGGGGGGTATAGAAGCGAAGACGCCGAAAGCAAGCAGCAAGCAGAGCAAAAATGAAATGCCTACAGCACTAGGTATTCCCAGGCGGTCACCCATCCAAGTACTAACCTAGCCCGATCGGGCTTAACTTCGGTGATCGGACGAGAACCGGTGTTTTCCCGATGGTATGGCCGTAGACAGAAGTTGGAGGTCACTAGAATCTATTTTATAGGGGAGCTTCGTAGAATGGTTGCGTTGGCTTCGAGACATTTCGGGGCATTCGGGGGAGAGTTGGGCAAGTTGGAAAACATGTCAAAAACGTGGTTGTCAGGCAGCACTGACTGACAGTGCATCACTAGTGCTTGCCGCACGGCCTTGCTCGATTGCCGTACCGTGCCATAGTATAGTGCACACGCAGATTTGTCGTTGTGCTCTAGCTCCCACATGGCCAGTGCGCCTTTTGGCGACGGCGTCCCCAATTTTCGAGAAGGAAGGGCATCGCTTCTCGGCCTTTTGGCTAAGATCAAGTGTAGTATCTGTTCTTATCAGCTTAATATCTGATACGCTGCTCATTGAGTAGCTCATATATTAAACTGATTTTTGGAATTAGGCTGTGGAAAAGAGGCTTGCCTCGTCCCAGCCACGGGTCGTCTCGGTATTGCACTACCTCCGAGTATGGCCCCCTTCCCTTTGGGAAGAACCCAACATCCCTATTAACTGGACGAACAAATCCTTTTCCTTTACAGATAACGTACAGGGTGGTACAAGTATGTGGCACGGAAGGGGGAGAGGCACGGACGGGTCGTCGTCGTCGCGCTCCCACATGGAATACGACCGTCACGGACGCGAGGTAATTTTACCGTGCGTTAGGCAAGTCATACTTACCTGACGCGGGAGGCAACTGTGATCATGAAGGCAGTCCTCTCAGGGCGAGGCCCTTTCATTGCACTTCGATTGGGTTGACCCCTGCGATTACCCCAAATGTGGGTAACTCGAGCGTATAATTTCTGGTAGTGGGGACCTGCGTTCGCGCTCGTCCCCGAACAACCAACTTGTATCCAATTCTCTTGTCTTCTAGTGCGCGTTAGTGAATAATACGATCGCAGTACAACAATACGAATGTAGTACTAAGAATGCCTAGAATACTAGAATGACTCGCTCGTGCTTGACGTGGCTAGACTACTACTACTACTACGCACGAACTAGCGAGAGTAGTTAGAACGATGTCGACTACAAACCGAATCGTTTAACCAATTCACGGCTCAACGCTGGTTTTCACAAACGCACTCCTGAGGAGGACGCACAATGTGTATCGCGTTGTTCGTCCAGTATATGCTTTCGTACTGACTAACATATTTTATTCTCTCCCCGACAGCATGCTTTTCACACAGGAACAGAGCAACACAGCGAACACTCTGCTCCACACAAGCCGATTAGTGTCAGAGCGTCGTGCATGCAGAGGAAACTACTGCGCTATCATGACGTGAGTGTTGTAATGAGTGAATCGTTATCGCTTGTTCGATCGGGCCTCGTTCTGAAACGCTGTTTATTGGTTTTCTTTTTCTAGATTAAAAAAAAAAGTAGTAGCGCCCCCCAAATAGCGGGGAGGGGGGTATAGAAGCGAAGACGCCGAAAGCAAGCAGCAAGCAGAGCAAAAATGAAATGCCTACAGCACTAGGTATTCCCAGGCGGTCACCCATCCAAGTACTAACCTAGCCCGATCGGGCTTAACTTCGGTGATCGGACGAGAACCGGTGTTTTCCCGATGGTATGGCCGTAGACAGAAGTTGGAGGTCACTAGAATCTATTTTATAGGGGAGCTTCGTAGAATGGTTGCGTTGGCTTCGAGACATTTCGGGGCATTCGGGGG
>JAOWCC010000562.1:0-30882 GCA_030867875.1 Actinernus sp. WN-2022 | reverse complement strand
AGAACTGAGCAAAAAGCAAATATAAAAACAAAGACCTGAATGAATGTAAAGCAGATAAAGAAAGCCTGTGAGAACTGAGCTGAAAGAAACTTGACACAGAAATAAAGAACTCATGTAAACAAATATTGTCAAAGGTAGAAAGAACTAAGATGAAAGCAGATACTTCAAACATGTTACTAGCTACTTTCAAGAATTATAATTGCAGAACTATGATGTTAAGTAAGACTTGGACTTGTGAAACGTTAACAGATCAGTTAGTTGACATGTGGCGAACAAATATGAATAACGTGTTCCACGAAAAGAACGATTGTATATATGAAGAAAAACAGAAACACACTTTGAATGGAAGCAATGTTAGACTATGTCAAAACTAAGATTGAATGAGTTAGTCACAAACCGATGTGTTAACGTTAAATAAATTATTTGTAAATACTTGTTGATGACTGTACGAAAAGTGTAAGGTATTCATTGAAATCTATTAGAGAACAAATGTGAGAACGAAGAAACATTTGTTAAATAGATTTCCATAGTTTTTTACAATAGGATATTTGAAAAACTTGTAATTTTTTTTCATTTATACCTTATACACCATGATTTTAATACTTTTTGTCATACTAAAATGACTTGACATAAGTTCTACAAATAGTCTACTGTTTCGTTTAAATAAAAATATGATATACGCCAATATATGCACTCCAATAAATTTCAAAATAAAGATCATATACGCCACACGTTGTTGTTTTGGGTTACCAATTCATCTTGGTCATATTGCAATGACTGCGGAGTGCTAGCCACGCAGAGTTTGACACCGTCTTTTCAGAAAAGACCAGTAACCAAATGCATAAAAAGGTGTGTGTGTGTGTAAGGCAAATCGCTACGAAGTGCCAATGTGGAACGAAGTTCCAGCTGAGTTAAAATACCTCAGCAAAACCAATATATTTGTGCTACGTCCATTTGACGTTCATTCTGGCGATTATGAATGCCAACGAAGCGGATACCGAATGAAGAACGCCATTTTAAGAATCAGTCCGAGCCAGTTGTCGGTGGAAGACAAAATCATAAATCTCAAGGATCGTGATGCAAAGAAGAGGTGTAAGACTGCATATTTGTTCTTGATGAAGTCCTCGGACTCCTGTTACAAAATGTATGTCTTGAAAAGAGCCGACCTCCTGAAAACCGGTAAGCCATTGAATATTTACGAACTCGATGACAGCAAAGGTATCGAGTGTGCATTGTGGCCGCACCTATATCCGAAAACGAAGTGGTGCGATTCAGAGATGGATGGAGGAGAATCTCGATTGAGCTCCAAAATCAGTTTTCTGATTAAAGTGAACCCGACAATCATCGACTACCAGATGGATTACGAACTGTTACAGTTCGAATACGATAGGTGGCTATTTAAGACCGTGAGCGGCGCAATTGCAATGGGTCGTCGAATGAATTGCTCACCAGCTAAATCGCTCGATGCGAAACTCTTCAGTCCAGAATACTGGAAATGGAAGCACCGTATGTTACTTGACGCTTTAGACCAATTTGGATTTCCTTCCATATTTGTAACCATCAGCCCATATGAATGGTCGTTTCCCTTGGCGAAGTGGATAGAAGATGTCAGAGAATTGACTTGTAAAGGACCAACGAAGCTAGCGGCAGCTGAAACCTTGCACGTAGCACATGTGTTATCGCAAATCGTCAGAGGCTATCTCTGTGGAACCAACGATAAACGGTGGAAGAGCCACGTGTTTCGTCACGCCAGACGAGACGTTCCTAATGTCCAGACGTATTTCTATAGACTAGAATTCCAGCAAAGTGGCACAGTTCATCTGCATTTGTTGGTGTGGCTTAACGATTTCCAAGCTATCAATACTCGGTTAATAAGAGCTGATATCCCGTGGGATAGACCAGACCTAGCCTATTTGGTATCTAAATGCCAGAAATCAGACAAAGGTATCCTTGACGAGCAGGAAGAACCGACGTATTTCGAGACTGAGAACGGGCAAACCGTGTTAAAGCTTCAACACCCTCCAGAAGCATTCGCAGTAAATCTGCGAGCGTACGTCACCAATGTAGTAGGAGCATTAAGATGTTCCATGGACTTCCAGTCCATAGACGGGCGAGGCATGGTGCTCCGATATGTCTCAGCGTATGTCTCAAAATGGCAGGATGCCTATTCCAACGAAGGTCTCTATTCCAAGCATGTCCTGCCCTATCAGGCTGCGTATAGGATGCTTCGTGAATTTTCGCCATGCGAACCCGAGATGTGGCTGGCGTTGAGTTCAGTCAAACAAGCGTGGACGTCAAGCAGAACGAAAATGTTCTCTGCTCCAACGACGCAAAATGTGACTTGTAATAGCACAGCGAAGAAATACCGAAAGACCGCCTAGTCTAGACAGCTTGTCCCTGTTAGAATGGCTCCGCCGCGTGAATCACGTTTCGAAGAAACCAGTCCCATACAAAGATGGTGTCACTTTGGTGGGCGTGAAATATGTGTCGACCTTCAAACCTGAATACTTCTTTCAACAATTAGTCATGCATTGTGCACACAGAAATATCTCCCAATTAAGCCATCCTCATGTGGATGAACTGCCAGAACAGATTCAGTTCTTCGCCGCTGCCGTGCATTTAATACCAGACATCTGGAATTCTCCAGATGCCGTTGCGACAAAGTTGGAAAGTGAAGGTCACAAGGATAGTTTTGTGACAACTGTGGTTAGTCACGTTGCCACGTTGCAGGACTTGTTACAGCTCTGGAAGCTAAAAGTCATCACCTGTGAGAATCTGAATGGTGTCACGAATGAAGAACACAACCGGTATAAATTAGATGCTGTCCAGCAGCACGTCCTAGCGGTCGTTGCAACAGCCTTGAACGAACACGAGGACTTCTATCACAGCGAAGATCATTGTTCCGTTCGAATGGAACTGGATGAAGAGGACAATTCTGACGATAGTGAGGATGACGTGCCACAATTACAACCAGAAACTACTCGTGTGAGACAACGTATACCGAATGTAGATTGGAGGAAGTTAATATACGTGAAAGGCAAAGCCGGCACTGGAAAGACCTCCACTTTGTGCGCTACTGTGATAGCTAGCGATAACGAGGGTTATCAGGTTCTGGTAACGACGCCAACTGGTTTCCTGGCTACGAAATTCAAAGCCGAATTGGAAGAACATGCCAGTTGTGATACCGTTCACGCAGCGTTTCACGTGCCGGTGGATGCAAACGAGAGACCCACTGTCAATTGGGAATTATCGCGATACGATCTAATCGTCATAGACGAAATCGCGATGATACCGATGCGTATCTTTCAACACATATTAAGAACGGTACAAGACCTACCGTTTAGACCTGTGATCTTAATGTCTGGCGACGTGGCGCAACAGCAACCAATTGAAACCGTTCGCAAAAGAATCGTGCAGGTCAAATGTCCGCTGCAAGAACGATTCTTCGGAGGAATGACGACGACCTTAAATCTAACGAAGCAATACCGTTGCAGCGATGCTGAGTTTGGTTCCTTCCTTAATCACATAAGGATATGGAAACCCACCCAACGATTGTTAGACGATATTCAAAGGGGACGCGTCGTCACGGAAAACGAAGTGCCTTCGGACGAAGAAGTATTCAGTGCTATTCAAAGTCAGCCAGAAGCCACGGTTTTGACTGTAACCAGGAAAGCAACGGATCGAATTAATTCGATTGTGATTAAGAACACGTTTACCGATCGTGAGACGTTGTTGGTCGCTAACTGCGATGACGATAATGAACCGATACCGTTGGCCAAAGGCTTGAAAGTGATGATTACACAAAATCGTGACAAACCACGAGGCGTTGTGAACGGACAAATCGCAAGAGTCCGCATGGTGCAAAACCAAACCGTAATCCTGGAATTACCTAACCAGAAGTTTGTAGGCGTTCACCAAGTAACGTGCCAAACGAATGACGGTTACAAAACCATATTTCCCTTCACACCGTGCAATGCAGTGACGATTTGCAAAGCGCAAGGGCAAACACTAGCTAAATCCATAGTGTGGTTCGATATCGTGAATGTGCCTTGTGGAACGGCATATGTGGGGCTTTCTCGAGTAAAGAAATTCTCCGATTTGACCCTCATGACAAGAATGAAAACAGAGCACTTCCACTTCCAATTGTATTTTGACTCACTACATATAACCGAAATACTGCAGATTCGTAAAAATACAACCATACAACAACCTAAACTGTATTTATAAATTATAGTATAAAATATGGATCAGTGGGCCATAAATTGCATATTGCATATTGCATATTGGAGTTTTGGAAGCATTTTACTACTTCTAGTTTTTTTCAGGTACTCTTAACTAGATATTTTCAATTTCTGTTCAGCTCCTGACATGTATAAATCCAACCATTTCATTCACTATTTAAGACCTGAACGGCAACAGAAGACGATTCAATGGTGTTGCAGTAGCCCTGAATGTTTACCCTTTGTTGGTACAGTACGGGGCTACTGCAATGCCAACTATGACTGCCACAAGGCAAGAAATAGAGCCTTGGTATTGGCAGAACTGACCTTTCGCAGCACTTTAATCATCAGCAAGGAGAATCAAATGAGGTCGTGATGTTCCCACCACCAACATGAGATATGTCATCATCACGCACAATGCTTTTTCAAGCACGAGTTGGTATGTTTTTGCAGAATGTCTATGGACACTACATTGTTCTTGTAATCATGATTACATAATACTTTTCTATGTGTATTCTACTTGAATAATGTTAAGGTATATATTTAATATACTGTTAGCAGTTATACTGTTAGCCCACTACGCGAGTCCAGTGTTATGAAATTTTGCAACTGCAAGGGCTGAGCATTTACACAAGCGATAAATGTGGAGGAAATTTTGTTACAATAAACCTACCTCCCTTCCCTACTCCATTCCTCCCTTCCTTCTATTCTTACGTTAAATCGCTTATTTATTTATTTATTTATTACTTATTCATTTAACAAATCCTTATTTAATGTTTTTTTTTGGGGTGATATTTGTCAGGGCAGCTACATGTATGTCAACAAGGTTCAGGAAGGAAAACACAAAGTGCGCCTCAGTTGTTACATCCAATTGGGTGCCTTCCAGTTCAAGGTAGATATGTTAAAGTAGCACATTTTCTAAGGGCCGGGTATATTGACCTCTTGGGAATGAGTCCTAAATATTCTGGTGGATACCACTACAAACTCCCTCACTCTAATTAAGACACTTTCTAGGGCGGTTATTGGTTTGTTTGAATTGGAAAACCCAATTGGCTGCAAGACACTAAACACACACGGAGAACCATATCCAATCTTGTTCTCTTATAATGATTAATTGAATTAGTTAATCAATTCAATGGTGCATCCACTATAACTGTTAAACCAAGGAAATCGATATTGATTTATGCGAGTACATGCCGCATTTTCTCGTGTATAAGCCACATCCATTGATAATTTTAAGCGACATGTTTTTTGGAAATCAACGAAACGATTATGGTCTCTGTGCACATGAAACATCTTTTGAAGGAGCGAACATAAACCTCTAAGGAAATATGCCAGTTTATCAGTTTTACAACGATATTGCAGGAATACCTTATTAATGCCTTATGTGAAATTACCTCGTCAGGCATGTGACTTTCCTATAGAGTTATCCAAGAGTAAAAGAAATCAACTTCAAAAACACACAAAAAGTAACATATCAAGTGCTATACAGTGAAACTACCTCACTCAATCATAGGAGATGACACAACGTCATAAAAAAAGGGACGAGCGAAGAATGTAACAACCAAGGCGCAACAATCATCCCATGCTGTGGAAAAGATGTGCATGACACACACACGCCTTGGTAAATGGCTGATGCATCTGACGAGAAATCTGAATCCATATGCTTGCATTATTTGCAGGAGCGTGTTGCTACTACATTCACTACAAAGACGTTTATTGTGCCGCTGATGCTATTTCTACTAAAAGAAGGAATTTTGGTGGAATATACTTGATTAGGTATGTCTTTCAAGCTAAGAAATTTGACTCGACAATGCCTGTTTTAAAAGCTGAAACTGAAAGTAATATTTTTCGAGTTTAATTAACTCATCGTATTCGTAATTTAAATTAGTAAGACCGTATATTCAGTTCACTGCAACTTGATATGCTCACTATATATCGCGGTCTGAACACAAGTTGTACTAAGCTTAGATATCATATGTACAATGTATAATCTATCTGGATCGCCTTTTTGCCTCAACTTGAAATCAAAGGCATTCATGTGAAAATGATTGCAAGACAGAGACATTTTCACTTTGCAGTACCGGGGTGGTATATGTCCTTGTGCAAGCAAGCACAAGCAATTCATACTTATTTTGGGGATGTTCAGTAATGATTTGAAATTAAGTTCAGTGCTGAGTGAAAATTTTTATATAACGAACAAGCGAATGTTTAGTATTTATGGTTTGGGAGGGGGGCAGGTGATTTTGCAGAACTATAAACTAAATATGATTGGCTGTGGGAAAAGCTTTCTATAAATGAAATTTATCAAAATCAACCCGACTTGATAGTTAATAGAGACTTGATGGAAAGATGGAAAGAAACATGAAATCTCCGAAGACAGCCTTAAAAAGCGTTGCTGCAGAAACGTAAGGTCTGACCTCACAGAGAAATCATCGTCGATAGAAAAAGAAAATGAAAAGGATAGATAGACGACACTAAAAGAATGAGAAAAAAAGAACATAGACGAATGCGTGAATAATGCTAATGTTTGTACTACTGCCAGTACAAATAGTAAAAAGAACATATGACAACAGAAAGAACTGAGCAAAAAGCAAATATAAAAACAAAGACCTGAATGAATGTAAAGCAGATAAAGAAAGCCTGTGAGAACTGAGCTGAAAGAAACTTGACACAGAAATAAAGAACTCATGTAAACAAATATTGTCAAAGGTAGAAAGAACTAAGATGAAAGCAGATACTTCAAACATGTTACTAGCTACTTTCAAGAATTATAATTGCAGAACTATGATGTTAAGTAAGACTTGGACTTGTGAAACGTTAACAGATCAGTTAGTTGACATGTGGCGAACAAATATGAATAACGTGTTCCACGAAAAGAACGATTGTATATATGAAGAAAAACAGAAACACACTTTGAATGGAAGCAATGTTAGACTATGTCAAAACTAAGATTGAATGAGTTAGTCACAAACCGATGTGTTAACGTTAAAGAAATTATTTGTAAATACTTGTTGATGACTGTACGAAAAGTGTAAGGTATTCATTGAAATCTATTAGAGAACAAATGTGAGAACGAAGAAACATTTGTTAAATAGATTTCCATAGTTTTTTACAATAGGATATTTGAAAAACTTGTAATTTTTTTTCATTTATACCTTATACACCATGATTTTAATACTTTTTGTCATACTAAAATGACTTGACATAAGTTCTACAAATAGTCTACTGTTTCGTTTAAATAAAAATATGATATACGCCAATATATGCACTCCAATAAATTTCAAAATAAAGATCATATACGCCACACGTTGTTGTTTTGGGTTACCAATTCATCTTGGTCATATTGCAATGACTGCGGAGTGCTAGCCACGCAGAGTTTGACACCGTCTTTTCAGAAAAGACCAGTAACCAAATGCATAAAAAGGTGTGTGTGTGTGTAAGGCAAATCGCTACGAAGTGCCAATGTGGAACGA
This sequence comes from Actinernus sp. WN-2022, assembly GCA_030867875.1. NCBI lineage: Eukaryota > Metazoa > Cnidaria > Anthozoa > Actiniaria > Actinernidae > Actinernus > Actinernus sp. WN-2022. The sequence continues at coordinate 23,186 of JAOWCC010000562.1, read as the reverse complement.
AGTTCCAGCTGAGTTAAAAGACCTCAGCAAAACCAATATATTTGTGCTACGTCCATTTGACGTTCATTCTGGCGATTATGAATGCCAACGAAGCGGATACCGAATGAAGAACGCCATTTTAAGAATCAGTCCGAGCCAGTTGTCGGTGGAAGACAAAATCATAAATCTCAAGGATCGTGATGCAAAGAAGAGGTGTAAGACTGCATATTTGTTCTTGATGAAGTCCTCGGACTCCTGTTACAAAATGTATGTCTTGAAAAGAGCCGACCTCCTGAAAACCGGTAAGCCATTGAATATTTACGAACTCGATGACAGCAAAGGTATCGAGTGTGCATTGTGGCCGCACCTATATCCGAAAACGAAGTGGTGCGATTCAGAGATGGATGGAGGAGAATCTCGATTGAGCTCCAAAATCAGTTTTCTGATTAAAGTGAACCCGACAATCATCGACTACCAGATGGATTACGAACTGTTACAGTTCGAATACGATAGGTGGCTATTTAAGACCGTGAGCGGCGCAATTGCAATGGGTCGTCGAATGAATTGCTCACCAGCTAAATCGCTCGATGCGAAACTCTTCAGTCCAGAATACTGGAAATGGAAGCACCGTATGTTACTTGACGCTTTAGACCAATTTGGATTTCCTTCCATATTTGTAACCATCAGCCCATATGAATGGTCGTTTCCCTTGGCGAAGTGGATAGAAGATGTCAGAGAATTGACTTGTAAAGGACCAACGAAGCTAGCGGCAGCTGAAACCTTGCACGTAGCACATGTGTTATCGCAAATCGTCAGAGGCTATCTCTGTGGAACCAACGATAAACGGTGGAAGAGCCACGTGTTTCGTCACGCCAGACGAGACGTTCCTAATGTCCAGACGTATTTCTATAGACTAGAATTCCAGCAAAGTGGCACAGTTCATCTGCATTTGTTGGTGTGGCTTAACGATTTCCAAGCTATCAATACTCGGTTAATAAGAGCTGATATCCCGTGGGATAGACCAGACCTAGCCTATTTGGTATCTAAATGCCAGAAATCAGACAAAGGTATCCTTGACGAGCAGGAAGAACCGACGTATTTCGAGACTGAGAACGGGCAAACCGTGTTAAAGCTTCAACACCCTCCAGAAGCATTCGCAGTAAATCTGCGAGCGTACGTCACCAATGTAGTAGGAGCATTAAGATGTTCCATGGACTTCCAGTCCATAGACGGGCGAGGCATGGTGCTCCGATATGTCTCAGCGTATGTCTCCAAATGGCAGGATGCCTATTCCAACGAAGGTCTCTATTCCAAGCATGTCCTGCCCTATCAGGCTGCGTATAGGATGCTTCGTGAATTTTCGCCATGCGAACCCGAGATGTGGCTGGCGTTGAGTTCAGTCAAACAAGCGTGGACGTCAAGCAGAACGAAAATGTTCTCTGCTCCAACGACGCAAAATGTGACTTGTAATAGCACAGCGAAGAAATACCGAAAGACCGCCTAGTCTAGACAGCTTGTCCCTGTTAGAATGGCTCCGCCGCGTGAATCACGTTTCGAAGAAACCAGTCCCATACAAAGATGGTGTCACTTTGGTGGGCGTGAAATATGTGTCGACCTTCAAACCTGAATACTTCTTTCAACAATTAGTCATGCATTGTGCACACAGAAATATCTCCCAATTAAGCCATCCTCATGTGGATGAACTGCCAGAACAGATTCAGTTCTTCGCCGCTGCCGTGCATTTAATACCAGACATCTGGAATTCTCCAGATGCCGTTGCGACAAAGTTGGAAAGTGAAGGTCACAAGGATAGTTTTGTGACAACTGTGGTTAGTCACGTTGCCACGTTGCAGGACTTGTTACAGCTCTGGAAGCTAAAAGTCATCACCTGTGAGAATCTGAATGGTGTCACGAATGAAGAACACAACCGGTATAAATTAGATGCTGTCCAGCAGCACGTCCTAGCGGTCGTTGCAACAGCCTTGAACGAACACGAGGACTTCTATCACAGCGAAGATCATTGTTCCGTTCGAATGGAACTGGATGAAGAGGACAATTCTGACGATAGTGAGGATGACGTGCCACAATTACAACCAGAAACTACTCGTGTGAGACAACGTATACCGAATGTAGATTGGAGGAAGTTAATATACGTGAAAGGCAAAGCCGGCACTGGAAAGACCTCCACTTTGTGCGCTACTGTGATAGCTAGCGATAACGAGGGTTATCAGGTTCTGGTAACGACGCCAACTGGTTTCCTGGCTACGAAATTCAAAGCCGAATTGGAAGAACATGCCAGTTGTGATACCGTTCACGCAGCGTTTCACGTGCCGGTGGATGCAAACGAGAGACCCACTGTCAATTGGGAATTATCGCGATACGATCTAATCGTCATAGACGAAATCTCGATGATACCGACGCGTATCTTTTAACACATATTAAGAACGGTGCAAGACCTACCGTTTAGACCTGTGATCTTAATGTCTGGCGACGTGGCGCAACAGCAACCAATTGAAACCGTTCGCAACAGAATCGTGCAGGTCAAAAGTCCGCTGCAAGAACGATTCTTCGGAGAAATGACGACGACCTTAAATCTAACGAAGCAATACCGTTGCAGCGATGCTGAGTTTGGTTCCTTCCTTAATCACATAAGGATATGGAAACCCACCCAACGATTGTTAGACGATATTCAAAGGGGACGCGTCGTCACGGAAAACGAAGTGCCTTCGGACGAAGAAGTATTCAGTGCTATTCAAAGTCAGCCAGAAGCCACGGTTTTGACTGTAACCAGGAAAGCAACGGATCGAATTAACTCGATTGTGATTAAGAACACGTTTACCGATCGTGAGACGTTGTTGGTCGCTAACTGCGATGACGATAATGAACCGATACCGTTGGCCAAAGGCTTGAAAGTGATGATTACACAAAATCGTGACAAACCACGAGGCGTTGTGAACGGACAAATCGCAAGAGTCCGCATGGTGCAATACCAAACCGTAATCCTGGAATTACCTAACCAGAAGTTTGTAGGCGTTCACCAAGTAACGTGCCAAACGAATGACGGTTACAAAACCATATTTCCCTTCACACCGTGCAATGCAGTGACGATTTGCAAAGCGCAAGGGCAAACACTAGCTAAATCCATAGTGTGGTTCGATATCGTGAATGTGCCTTGTGGAACGGCATATGTGGGGCTTTCTCGAGTAAAGAAATTCTCCGATTTGACCCTCATGACAAGAATGAAAACAGAGCACTTCCACTTCCAATTGTATTTTGACTCACTACATATAACCGAAATACTGCAGACTCGTAAAAATACAACCATACAACAACCTAAACTGTATTTATAAACTTATAGTATAAAATATGGATCAGTGGGCCATAAATTGCATATTGAATATTGCATATTGGAGTTTTGGAAGCATTTTACTACTTCTAGTTTTTTTCAGGTACTCTTAACTAGATATTTACAATTTCTGTTCAGCTCCTGACATGTATAAATCCAACCATTTCATTCACTATTTAAGACCTGAACGGCAACAGAAGACGATTCAATGGTGTTGCAGTAGCCCTGAATGTTTACCCTTTGTTGGTACAGTACGGGGCTACTGCAATGCCAACTATGACTGCCACAAGGCAAGAAATAGAGCCTTGGTATTGGCAGAACTGACCTTTCGCAGCACTTTAATCATCAGCAAGGAGAATCAAATGAGGTCGTGATGTTCCCACCACCAACATGAGATATGTCATCATCACGCACAATGCTTTTTCAAGCACGAGTTGGTATGTTTTTGCAGAATGTCTATGGACACTACATTGTTCTTGTAATCATGATTACATAATACTTTTCTATGTGTATTCTACTTGAATAATGTTAAGGTATATATTTAATATACTGTTAGCAGTTATACTGTTAGCCCACTACACGAGTCCAGTGTTATGAAATTTTGCAACTGCAAGGGCTGAGCATTTACACAAGCGATAAATGTGGAGGAAATTTTGTTACAATAAACCTACCTCCCTTCCCTACTCCATTCCTCCCTTCCTTCTATTCTTACGTTAAATCGCTTATTTATTTATTTATTTATTACTTATTCATTTAACAAATCCTTATTTAATGTTTTTTTTTGGGGTGATATTTGTCAGGGCAGCTACATGTATGTCAACAAGGTTCAGGAAGGAAAACACAAAGTGCGCCTCAGTTGTTACATCCAATTGGGTGCCTTCCAGTTCAAGGTAGATATGTTAAAGTAGCACATTTTCTAAGGGCCGGGTATATTGACCTCTTGGGAATGAGTCATAAATGTTCTGGTGGATACCACTACAAACTCCCTCACTCTAATTAAGACACTTTCTAGGGCGGTTATTGGTTTGTTTGAATTGGAAAACCCAATTGGCTGCAAGACACTAAACACACACGGAGAACCATATCCAATCTTGTTCTCTTATAATGATTAATTGAATTAGTTAATCAATTCAATGGTGCATCCACTATAACTGTTAAACCAAGGAAATCGATATTGATTTATGCGAGTACATGCCGCATTTTCTCGTGTATAAGCCACATCCATTGATAATTTTAAGCGACATGTTTTTTGGAAATCAACGAAACGATTATGGTCTCTGTGCACATGAAACATCTTTTGAAGGAGCGAACATAAACCTCTAAGGAAATATGCCAGTTTATCAGTTTTACAACGATATTGCAGGAATACCTTATTAATGCCTTATGTGAAATTACCTCGTCAGGCATGTGACTTTCCTATAGAGTTATCCAAGAGCGAAGAATGTAACAACCAAGGCGCAACAATCATCCCATGCTGTGGAAAAGATGTGCATGACACACACACGCCTTGGTAAATGGCTGATGCATCTGACGAGAAATCTGAATCCATATGCTTGCATTATTTGCAGGAGCGTGTTGCTACTACATTCACTACAAAGAGGTTTATTGTGCCGCTGATGCTATTTCTACTAAAAGAAGGAATTTTGGTGGAATATACTTGATTAGGTATGTCTTTCAAGCTAAGAAATTTGACTCGACAATGCCTGTTTTAAAAGCTGAAACTGAAAGTAATATTTTTCGAGTTTAATTAACTCATCGTATTCGTAATTTCAATTAGTAAGACCGTATATTCAGTTCACTGCAACTTGATATGCTCACTATATATCGCGGTCTGAACACAAGTTGTACTAAGCTTAGATATCATATGTACAATGTATAATCTATCTGGATCGCCTTTTTGCCTCAACTTGAAATCAAAGGCATTCATGTGAAAATGATTGCAAGACAGAGACATTTTCACTTTGCAGTACCGGGGTGGTATATGTCCTTGTGCAAGCAAGCACAAGCAATTCATACTTATTTTGGGGATGTTCAGTAATGATTTGAAATTAAGTTCAGTGCTGATTGAAAATTTTTATATAACGAACAAGCGAATGTTTAGTATTTATGGTTTGGGAGGGGGGCAGGTGATTTTGCAGAACTATAAACTAAATATGATTGGCTGTGGGAAAAGCTTTCTATAAATGAAATTTATCAAAATCAACCCGACTTGATAGTTAATAGAGACTTGATGGAAAGATGGAAAGAAACATGAAATCTCCGAAGACAGCCTTAAAAAGCGTTGCTGCAGAAACGTAAGGTCTGACCTCACAGAGAAATCACCGTCGATAGAAAAAGAAAATGAAAAGGATAGATAGACGACACTAAAAGAATGAGAAAAAAAGAACATAGACGAATGCGTGAATAATGCTAATGTTTGTACTACTGCCAGTACAAATAGTAAAAAGAACATATGACAACAGAAAGAACTGAGCAAAAAGCAAATATAAAAACAAAGACCTGAATGAATGTAAAGCAGATAAAGAAAGCCTGTGAGAACTGAGCTGAAAGAAACTTGACACAGAAATAAAGAACTCATGTAAACAAATATTGTCAAAGGTAGAAAGAACTAAGATGAAAGCAGATACTTCAAACATGTTACTAGCTACTTTCAAGAATTATAATTGCAGAACTATGATGTTAAGTAAGACTTGGACTTGTGAAACGTTAACAGATCAGTTAGTTGACATGTGGCGAACAAATATGAATAACGTGTTCCACGAAAAGAACGATTGTATATATGAAGAAAAACAGAAACACACTTTGAATGGAAGCAATGTTAGACTATGTCAAAACTAAGATTGAATGAGTTAGTCACAAACCGATGTGTTAACGTTAAAGAAATTATTTGTAAATACTTGTTGATGACTGTACGAAAAGTGTAAGGTATTCATTGAAATCTATTAGAGAACAAATGTGAGAACGAAGAAACATTTGTTAAATAGATTTCCATAGTTTTTTACAATAGGATATTTGAAAAACTTGTAATTGTTTTTCATTTATACCTTATACACCATGATTTTAATACTTTTTGTCATACTAAAATGACTTGACATAAGTTCTACAAATAGTCTACTGTTTCGTTTAAATAAAAATATGATATACGCCAATATATGCACTCCAATAAATTTCAAAATAAAGATCATATACGCCACACGTTGTTGTTTTGGGTTACCAATTCATCTTGGTCATATTGTAATGACTGCGGAGTGCTAGCCACGCAGACTTTGACACAGTCTTTTCAGAAAAGACCAGTAACCAAATGCATAAAAAGGTGTGTGTGCAAGGCAAATCGCTACGAAGTGCCAACGTGGAACGAAGTTCCAGCTGAGTTAAAAGACCTCAGCAAATCTGATATATTTGTGCTACGTCCATTTGACGTTCATTCTGGCGATTACGAATGCCAACAAAGCGGATACCGAATGAAGAACGCCATTTTAAGAATCAGTCCGAGCCAGTTGTCGGTGGAAGACAAAATCAGAAATCTCTAGGATCGCGATGCAAAGAGGTGTAAGGCTGCATATTTGTTTTTGATGAAGTCCTCGGACTCCTGTTACAAAATGTATGTCTTGAAAAGAGCCGACCTCCCGAAAACCGGTAAGCCATTGAATATTTACGAACTCAATGACAGCAAAGGTATCGAGTGTGCATTGTGGCCGCACCTATATCCGAAGACGAAGTCGTGCGATTCAGAGATGGATGGAGGAGAATCTCGATTGAGCTCGAAAATCAGTTTTCTGATTAAAGTGAACTCGACAATCGTCGACCACCAGATGGATTACGAACTGTTACAGTTCGAATACGATAGTTCGAATACGTGAGCGGCGCAATTGCAATGGGTCGTCGAATGAATTGCTCACCAGCTAAATCGCTTGATGCGAAACTCTTCAGTCCAGTATACTGGAAATGGAAGCACCGTATGTTACTTGACGCTTTAGACCAATTTGGATTTCCTTCCATATTTGTAACCATCAGCCCATATGAATGGTCGTTTCCCTTGGCGAAGTGGATAGAAGATGTCAGAGAATTGACTGGTAAAGGACCAACGAAGCTAGCGGCAGCTGAAACCTTGCACGTAGCACATGTGTTATCGCAAATCGTCAGAGGCTATCTCTGTGGATCCAACGATAAACGGTGGAAGAGCCACGTGTTTCGTCACGCCAGACGAGACGTTCCTAATGTCCAGACGTATTTCTATAGACTAGAATTCCAGCAAAGTGGCACAGTTCATCTGCATTTGTTGGTGTGGCTTAACGATTTCCAAGCTATCAATACTCAGTTAATAAGAGCTGATATCCCGTGGGATAGACCAGACCTAGCCTATTTGGTATCTAAATGCCAGAAATCAGACAAAGGTATCCTTGACGAGCAGGAAGAACCGACGTATTTCGAGACTGAGAACGGGCAAACCGTGTTAAAGCTTCAACACCCTCCAGAAGCATTCGCAGTAAATCTGCGAGCGTACGTCACCAATGTAGTAGGAGCATTAAGATGTTCCATGGACTTCCAGTCCATAGACGGGCGAGGCATGGTGCTCCGATATGTCTCAGCGTATGTCTCCAAATGGCAGGATGCCTATTCCAACGAAGGTCTCTATTCCAAGCATGTCCTGCCCTATCAGGCTGCGTATAGGATGCTTCGTGAATTTTCGCCATGCGAACCCGAGATGTGGCTGGCGTTGAGTTCAGTCAAACAAGCGTGGACGTCAAGCAGAACGAAAATGTTCTCTGCTCCAACGACGCAAAATGTGACTTGTAATAGCACAGCGAAGAAATACCGAAAGACCGCCTAGTCTAGACAGCTTGTCCCTGTTAGAATGGCTCCGCCGCGTGAATCACGTTTCGAAGAAACCAGTCCCATACAAAGATGGTGTCACTTTGGTGGGCGTGAAATATGTGTCGACCTTCAAACCTGAATACTTCTTTCAACAATTAGTCATGCATTGTGCACACAGAAATATCTCCCAATTAAGCCATCCTCATGTGGATGAACTGCCAGAACAGATTCAGTTCTTCGCCGCTGCCGTGCATTTAATACCAGACATCTGGAATTCTCCAGATGCCGTTGCGACAAAGTTGGAAAGTGAAGGTCACAAGGATAGTTTTGTGACAACTGTGGTTAGTCACGTTGCCACGTTGCAGGACTTGTTACAGCTCTGGAAGCTAAAAGTCATCACCTGTGAGAATCTGAATGGTGTCACGAATGAAGAACACAACCGGTATAAATTAGATGCTGTCCAGCAGCACGTCCTAGCGGTCGTTGCAACAGCCTTGAACGAACACGAGGACTTCTATCACAGCGAAGATCATTGTTCCGTTCGAATGGAACTGGATGAAGAGGACAATTCTGACGATAGTGAGGATGACGTGCCACAATTACAACCAGAAACTACTCGTGTGAGACAACGTATACCGAATGTAGATTGGAGGAAGTTAATATACGTGAAAGGCAAAGCCGGCACTGGAAAGACCTCCACTTTGTGCGCTACTGTGATAGCTAGCGATAACGAGGGTTATCAGGTTCTGGTAACGACGCCAACTGGTTTCCTGGCTACGAAATTCAAAGCCGAATTGGAAGAACATGCCAGTTGTGATACCGTTCACGCAGCGTTTCACGTGCCGGTGGATGCAAACGAGAGACCCACTGTCAATTGGGAATTATCGCGATACGATCTAATCGTCATAGACGAAATATCGATGATACCGACGCGTATCTTTTAACACATATTAAGAACGGTGCAAGACCTACCGTTTAGACCTGTGATCTTAATGTCTGGCGACGTGGCGCAACAGCAACCAATTGAAACCGTTCGCAACAGAATCGTGCAGGTCAAAAGTCCGCTGCAAGAACGATTCTTCGGAGAAATGACGACGACCTTAAATCTAACGAAGCAATACCGTTGCAGCGATGCTGAGTTTGGTTCCTTCCTTAATCACATAAGGATATGGAAACCCACCCAACGATTGTTGGACGATATTCAAAGGGGACGCGTCGTCACGGAAAACGAAGTGCCTTCGGACGAAGAAGTATTCAGTGCTATTCAAAGTCAGCCAGAAGCCACGGTTTTGACTGTAACCAGGAAAGCAACGGATCGAATTAATTCGATTGTGATTAAGAACACGTTTACCGATCGTGAGACGTTGTTGGTCGCTAACTGCGATGACGATAATGAACCGATACCGTTGGCCAAAGGCTTGAAAGTGATGATTACACAAAATCGTGACAAACCACGAGGCGTTGTGAACGGACAAATCGCAAGAGTCCGCATGGTGCAATACCAAACCGTAATCCTGGAATTACCTAACCAGAAGTTTGTAGACGTTCACCAAGTAACGTGCCAAACGAATGACGGTTACAAAACCATATTTCCCTTCACACCGTGCAATGCAGTGACGATTTGCAAAGCGCAAGGGCAAACACTAGCTAAATCCATAGTGTGGTTCGATATCGTGAATGTGCCTTGTGGAACGGCATATGTGGGGCTTTCTCGAGTAAAGAAATTGTCCGATTTGACCCTCATGACAAGAATGAAAACAGAGCACTTCCACTTCCAATTGTATTTTGACTCACTACATATAACCGAAATACTGCAGACTCGTAAAAATACAACCATACAACAACCTAAACTGTATTTATAAACTTATAGTATAAAATATGGATCAGTGGGCCATAAATTGCATATTGCATATTGCATATTGGAGTTTTGGAAGCATTTTACTACTTCTAGTTTTTTTCAGGTACTCTTAACTAGATATTTACAATTTCTGTTCAGCTCCTGACATGTATAAATCCAACCATTTCATTCACTATTTAAGACCTGAACGGCAACAGAAGACGATTCAATGGTGTTGCAGTAGCCCTGAATGTTTACCCTTTGTTGGTACAGTACGGGGCTACTGCAATGCCAACTATGACTGCCACAAGGCAAGAAATAGAGCCTTGGTATTGGCAGAACTGACCTTTCGCAGCACTTTAATCATCAGCAAGGAGAATCAAATGAGGTCGTGATGTTCCCACCACCAACATGAGATATGTCATCATCACGCACAATGCTTTTTCAAGCACGAGTTGGTATGTTTTTGCAGAATGTCTATGGACACTACATTGTTCTTGTAATCATGATTACATAATACTTTTCTATGTGTATTCTACTTGAATAATGTTAAGGTATATATTTAATATACTGTTAGCAGTTATACTGTTAGCCCACTACACGAGTCCAGTGTTATGAAATTTTGCAACTGCAAGGGCTGAGCATTTACACAAGCGATAAATGTGGAGGAAATTTTGTTACAATAAACCTACCTCCCTTCCCTACTCCATTCCTCCCTTCCTTCTATTCTTACGTTAAATCGCTTATTTATTTATTACTTATTCATTTAACAAATCCTTATTTAATGTTTTTTTTGGGGGTGATATTTGTCAGGGCAGCTACATGTATGTCAACAAGGTTCAGGAAGGAAAACACAAAGTGCGCCTCAGTTGTTACATCCAATTGGGTGCCTTCCAGTTCAAGGTAGATATGTTAAAGTAGCACATTTTCTAAGGGCCGGGTATATTGACCTCTTGGGAATGAGTCATAAATGTTCTGGTGGATACCACTACAAACTCCCTCACTCTAATTAAGACACTTTCTAGGGCGGTTATTGGTTTGTTTGAATTGGAAAACCCAATTGGCTGCAAGACACTAAACACACACGGAGAACCATATCCAATCTTGTTCTCTTATAATGATTAATTGAATTAGTTAATCAATTCAATGGTGCATCCACTATAACTGTTAAACCAAGGAAATCGATATTGATTTATGCGAGTACATGCCGCATTTTCTCGTGTATAAGCCACATCCATTGATAATTTTAAGCGATATCTTTTTTGGAAATCAACGAAACGATTATGGTCTCTGTGCACATGAAACATCTTTTGAAGGAGCGAACATAAACCTCTAAGGAAATATGCCAGTTTATCAGTTTTACAACGATATTGCAGGAATACCTTATTAATGCCTTATGTGAAATTACCTCGTCAGGCATGTGACTTTCCTATAGAGTTATCCAAGAGTAAAAGAAATCAACTTCAAAAACACACAAAAAGTAACATATCAAGTGCTATACAGTGAAACTACCTCACTCAATCATAGGAGATGACACAACGTCATAAAAAAAGGGACGAGCGAAGAATGTAACAACCAAGGCGCAACAATCATCCCATGCTGTGGAAAAGATGTGCATGACACACACACGCCTTGGTAAATGGCTGATGCATCTGACGAGAAATCTGAATCCATATGCTTGCATTATTTGCAGGAGCGTGTTGCTACTACATTCACTACAAAGAGGTTTATTGTGCCGCTGATGCTATTTCTACTAAAAGAAGGAATTTTGGTGGAATATACTTGATTAGGTATGTCTTTCAAGCTAAGAAATTTGACTCGACAATGCCTGTTTTAAAAGCTGAAACTGAAAGTAATATTTTTCGAGTTTAATTAACTCATCGTATTGGTAATTTAAATTAGTAAGACCGTATATTCAGTTCACTGCAACTTGATATGCTCACTATATATCGCGGTCTGAACACAAGTTGTACTAAGCTTAGATATCATATGTACAATGTATAATCTATCTGGATCGCCTTTTTGCCTCAACTTGAAATCAAAGGCATTCATGTGAAAATGATTGCAAGACAGAGACATTTTCACTTTGCAGTACCGGGGTGGTATATGTCCTTGTGCAAGCAAGCACAAGCAATTCATACTTATTTTGGGGATGTTCAGTAATGATTTGAAATTAAGTTCAGTGCTGAGTGAAAATTTTTATATAACGAACAAGCGAATGTTTAGTATTTATGGTTTGGGAGGGAGGCAGGTGATTTTGCAGAACTATAAACTAAATATGATTGGCTGTGGGAAAAGCTTTCTATAAATGAAATTTATCAAAATCAACCCGACTTGATAGTTAATAGAGACTTGATGGAAAGATGGAAAGAAACATGAAATCTCCGAAGACAGCCTTAAAAAGCGTTGCTGCAGAAACGTAAGGTCTGACCTCACAGAGAAATCATCGTCGATAGAAAAAGAAAATGAAAAGGATAGATAGACGACACTAAAAGAATGAGAAAAAAAGAACATAGACGAATGCGTGAATAATGCTAATGTTTGTACTACTGCCAGTACAAATAGTAAAAAGAACATATGACAACAGAAAGAACTGAGCAAAAAGCAAATATAAAAACAAAGACCTGAATGAATGTAAAGCAGATAAAGAAAGCCTGTGAGAACTGAGCTGAAAGAAACTTGACACAGAAATAAAGAACTCATGTAAACAAATATTGTCAAAGGTAGAAAGAACTAAGATGAAAGCAGATACTTCAAACATGTTACTAGCTACTTTCAAGAATTATAATTGCAGAACTATGATGTTAAGTAAGACTTGGACTTGTGAAACGTTAACAGATCAGTTAGTTGACATGTGGCGAACAAATATGAATAACGTGTTCCACGAAAAGAACGATTGTATATATGAAGAAAAACAGAAACACACTTTGAATGGAAGCAATGTTAGACTATGTCAAAACTAAGATTGAATGAGTTAGTCACAAACCGATGTGTTAACGTTAAAGAAATTATTTGTAAATACTTGTTGATGACTGTACGAAAAGTGTAAGGTATTCATTGAAATCTATTAGAGAACAAATGTGAGAACGAAGAAACATTTGTTAAATAGATTTCCATAGTTTTTTACAATAGGATATTTGAAAAACTTGTAATTGTTTTTCATTTATACCTTATACACCATGATTTTAATACTTTTTGTCATACTAAAATGACTTGACATAAGTTCTACAAATAGTCTACTGTTTCGTTTAAATAAAAATATGATATACGCCAATATATGCACTCCAATAAATTTCAAAATAAAGATCATATACGCCACACGTTGTTGTTTTGGGTTACCAATTCATCTTGGTCATATTGTAATGACTGCGGAGTGCTAGCCACGCAGACTTTGACACAGTCTTTTCAGAAAAGACCAGTAACCAAATGCATAAAAAGGTGTGTGTGCAAGGCAAATCGCTACGAAGTGCCAACGTGGAACGAAGTTCCAGCTGAGTTAAAAGACCTCAGCAAATCTGATATATTTGTGCTACGTCCATTTGACGTTCATTCTGGCGATTACGAATGCCAACAAAGCGGATACCGAATGAAGAACGCCATTTTAAGAATCAGTCCGAGCCAGTTGTCGGTGGAAGACAAAAATCAGAAATCTCTAGGATCGCGATGCAAAGAGGTGTAAGGCTGCATATTTGTTTTTGATGAAGTCCTCGGACTCCTGTTACAAAATGTATGTCTTGAAAAGAGCCGACCTCCCGAAAACCGGTAAGCCATTGAATATTTACGAACTCAATGACAGCAAAGGTATCGAGTGTGCATTGTGGCCGCACCTATATCCGAAGACGAAGTCGTGCGATTCAGAGATGGATGGAGGAGAATCTCGATTGAGCTCGAAAATCAGTTTTCTGATTAAAGTGAACTCGACAATCGTCGACCACCAGATGGATTACGAACTGTTACAGTTCGAATACGATAGTTCGAATACGTGAGCGGCGCAATTGCAATGGGTCGTCGAATGAATTGCTCACCAGCTAAATCGCTTGATGCGAAACTCTTCAGTCCAGAATACTGGAAATGGAAGCACCGTATGTTACTTGACGCTTTAGACCAATTTGGATTTCCTTCCATATTTGTAACCATCAGCCCATATGAATGGTCGTTTCCCTTGGCGAAGTGGATAGAAGATGTCAGAGAATTGACTGGTAAAGGACCAACGAAGCTAGCGGCAGCTGAAACCTTGCACGTAGCACATGTGTTATCGCAAATCGTTGGGGATCCAACGATAAACGGTGGAAGAGCCACGTGTTTCGTCACGCCAGACGAGACGTTCCTAATGTCCAGACGTATTTCTATAGACTAGAATTCCAGCAAAGTGGCACAGTTCATCTGCATTTGTTGGTGTGGCTTAACGATTTCCAAGCTATCAATACTCAGTTAATAAGAGCTGATATCCCGTGGGATAGACCAGACCTAGCCTATTTGGTATCTCAATGCCAGAAATCAGACAAAGGTATCCTTGACGAGCAGGAAGAACCGACGTATTTCGAGACTGAGAACGGGCAAACCGTGTTAAAGCTTCAACACCCTCCAGAAGCATTCGCAGTAAATCTGCGAGCGTACGTCACCAATGTAGTAGGAGCATTAAGATGTTCCATGGACTTCCAGTCCACAGACGGGCGAGGCATGGTGCTCCGATATGTCTCAGCGTATGTCTCCAAATGGCAGGATGCCTATTCCAACGAAGGTCTCTATTCCAAGCATGTCCTGCCCTATCAGGCTGCGTATAGGATGCTTCGTGAATTTTCGCCATGCGAACCCGAGATGTGGCTGGCGTTGAGTTCAGTCAAACAAGCGTGGACGTCAAGCAGAACGAAAATGTTCTCTGCTCCAACGACGCAAAATGTGACTTGTAATAGCACAGCGAAGAAATACCGAAAGACCGCCTAGTCTAGACAGCTTGTCCCTGTTAGAATGGCTCCGCCGCGTGAATCACGTTTCGAAGAAACCAGTCCCATACAAAGATGGTGTCACTTTGGTGGGCGTGAAATATGTGTCGACCTTCAAACCTGAATACTTCTTTCAACAATTAGTCATGCATTGTGCACACAGAAATATCTCCCAATTAAGCCATCCTCATGTGGATGAACTGCCAGAACAGATTCAGTTCTTCGCCGCTGCCGTGCATTTAATACCAGACATCTGGAATTCTCCAGATGCCGTTGCGACAAAGTTGGAAAGTGAAGGTCACAAGGATAGTTTTGTGACAACTGTGGTTAGTCACGTTGCCACGTTGCAGGACTTGTTACAGCTCTGGAAGCTAAAAGTCATCACCTGTGAGAATCTGAATGGTGTCACGAATGAAGAACACAACCGGTATAAATTAGATGCTGTCCAGCAGCACGTCCTAGCGGTCGTTGCAACAGCCTTGAACGAACACGAGGACTTCTATCACAGCGAAGATCATTGTTCCGTTCGAATGGAACTGGATGAAGAGGACAATTCTGACGATAGTGAGGATGACGTGCCACAATTACAACCAGAAACTACTCGTGTGAGACAACGTATACCGAATGTAGATTGGAGGAAGTTAATATACGTGAAAGGCAAAGCCGGCACTGGAAAGACCTCCACTTTGTGCGCTACTGTGATAGCTAGCGATAACGAGGGTTATCAGGTTCTGGTAACGACGCCAACTGGTTTCCTGGCTACGAAATTCAAAGCCGAATTGGAAGAACATGCCAGTTGTGATACCGTTCACGCAGCGTTTCACGTGCCGGTGGATGCAAACGAGAGACCCACTGTCAATTGGGAATTATCGCGATACGATCTAATCGTCATAGACGAAATATCGATGATACCGACGCGTATCTTTTAACACATATTAAGAACGGTGCAAGACCTACCGTTTAGACCTGTGATCTTAATGTCTGGCGACGTGGCGCAACAGCAACCAATTGAAACCGTTCGCAACAGAATCGTGCAGGTCAAAAGTCCGCTGCAAGAACGATTCTTCGGAGAAATGACGACGACCTTAAATCTAACGAAGCAATACCGTTGCAGCGATGCTGAGTTTGGTTCCTTCCTTAATCACATAAGGATATGGAAACCCACCCAACGATTGTTGGACGATATTCAAAGGGGACGCGTCGTCACGGAAAACGAAGTGCCTTCGGACGAAGAAGTATTCAGTGCTATTCAAAGTCAGCCAGAAGCCACGGTTTTGACTGTAACCAGGAAAGCAACGGATCGAATTAATTCGATTGTGATTAAGAACACGTTTACCGATCGTGAGACGTTGTTGGTCGCTAACTGCGATGACGATAATGAACCGATACCGTTGGCCAAAGGCTTGAAAGTGATGATTACACAAAATCGTGACAAACCACGAGGCGTTGTGAACGGACAAATCGCAAGAGTCCGCATGGTGCAATACCAAACCGTAATCCTGGAATTACCTAACCAGAAGTTTGTAGGCGTTCACCAAGTAACGTGCCAAACGAATGACGGTTACAAAACCATATTTCCCTTCACACCGTGCAATGCAGTGACGATTTGCAAAGCGCAAGGGCAAACACTAGCTAAATCCATAGTGTGGTTCGATATCGTGAATGTGCCTTGTGGAACGGCATATGTGGGGCTTTCTCGAGTAAAGAAATTGTCCGATTTGACCCTCATGACAAGAATGAAAACAGAGCACTTCCACTTCCAATTGTATTTTGACTCACTACATATAACCGAAATACTGCAGACTCGTAAAAATACAACCATACAACAACCTAAACTGTATTTATAAACTTATAGTATAAAATATGGATCAGTGGGCCATAAATTGCATATTGCATATTGCATATTGGAGTTTTGGAAGCATTTTACTACTTCTAGTTTTTTTCAGGTACTCTTAACTAGATATTTACAATTTCTGTTCAGCTCCTGACATGTATAAATCCAACCATTTCATTCACTATTTAAGACCTGAACGGCAACAGAAGACGATTCAATGGTGTTGCAGTAGCCCTGAATGTTTACCCTTTGTTGGTACAGTACGGGGCTACTGCAATGCCAACTATGACTGCCACAAGGCAAGAAATAGAGCCTTGGTATTGGCAGAACTGACCTTTCGCAGCACTTTAATCATCAGCAAGGAGAATCAAAAGAGGTCGTGATGTTCCCACCACCAACATGAGATATGTCATCATCACGCACAATGCTTTTTCAAGCACGAGTTGGTATGTTTTTGCAGAATGTCTATGGACACTACATTGTTCTTGTAATCATGATTACATAATACTTTTATATGTGTATTCTACTTGAATAATGTTAAGGTATATATTTAATATACTGTTAGCAGTTATACTGTTAGCCCACTACACGAGTCCAGTGTTATGAAATTTTGCAACTGCAAGGGCTGAGCATTTACACAAGCGATAAATGTGGAGGAAATTTTGTTACAATAAACCTACCTCCCTTCCCTACTCCATTCCTCCCTTCCTTCTATTCTTACGTTAAATCGCTTATTTATTTATTACTTATTCATTTAACAAATCCTTATTTAATGTTTTTTTTGGGGGTGATATTTGTCAGGGCAGCTACATGTATGTCAACAAGGTTCAGGAAGGAAAACACAAAGTGCGCCTCAGTTGTTACATCCAATTGGGTGCCTTCCAGTTCAAGGTAGATATGTTAAAGTAGCACATTTTCTAAGGGCCGGGTATATTGACCTCTTGGGAATGAGTCATAAATGTTCTGGTGGATACCACTACAAACTCCCTCACTCTAATTAAGACACTTTCTAGGGCGGTTATTGGTTTGTTTGAATTGGAAAACCCAATTGGCTGCAAGACACTAAACACACACGGAGAACCATATCCAATCTTGTTCTCTTATAATGATTAATTGAATTAGTTAATCAATTCAATGGTGCATCCACTATAACTGTTAAACCAAGGAAATCGATATTGATTTATGCGAGTACATGCCGCATTTTCTCGTGTATAAGCCACATCCATTGATAATTTTAAGCGATATGTTTTTTGGAAATCAACGAAACGATTATGGTCTCTGTGCACATGAAACATCTTTTGAAGGAGCGAACATAAACCTCTAAGGAAATATGCCAGTTTATCAGTTTTACAACGATATTGCAGGAATACCTTATTAATGCCTTATGTGAAATTACCTCGTCAGGCATGTGACTTTCCTATAGAGTTATCCAAGAGTAAAAGAAATCAACTTCAAAAACACACAAAAAGTAACATATCAAGTGCTATACAGTGAAACTACCTCACTCAATCATAGGAGATGACACAACGTCATAAAAAAAGGGACGAGCGAAGAATGTAACAACCAAGGCGCAACAATCATCCCATGCTGTGGAAAAGATGTGCATGACACACACACGCCTTGGTAAATGGCTGATGCATCTGACGAGAAATCTGAATCCATATGCTTGCATTATTTGCACTTTTTCACTTTGCAGTACCGGGGTGGTATATGTCCTTGTGCAAGCAAGCACAAGCAATTCATACTTATTTTGGGGATGTTCAGTAATGATTTGAAATTAAGTTCAGTGCTGAGTGAAAATTTTTATATAACGAACAAGCGAATGTTTAGTATTTATGGTTTGGGAGGGAGGCAGGTGATTTTGCAGAACTATAAACTAAATATGATTGGCTGTGGGAAAAGCTTTCTATAAATGAAATTTATCAAAATCAACCCGACTTGATAGTTAATAGAGGACTTGATGGAAAGATGGAAAGAAACATGAAATCTCCGAAGACAGCCTTAAAAAGCGTTGCTGCAGAAACGTAAGGTCTGACCTCACAGAGAAATCATCGTCGATAGAAAAAGAAAATGAAAAGGATAGATAGACGACACTAAAAGAATGAGAAAAAAAGAACATAGACGAATGCGTGCATCGCCCAGAATGCCGCGACATACATCCGGGACATTTTTACGGGCAAGAGCGCTAAGTTCAAAAGCTATGCAGCGAGTCTTAACGCAAACAATAGAGTAAATGACCTAGAACTCTTGAAGGGGGCTACGGATTCGCTTATTTTTCAGAAAAGAAAAGTTGGTAGTAGGACAAAATCCACGGGTTTTTGTAGAAGAGATGTCAATTAAGAATTTGCGACTAAGAATAAATTCTTAGAGTGAATAAAAGCTTTATCGGTTTTGACTTCAAAATCGGTTATTTTTAATGTTTTTTGAGTGGACCATGGACTTTGAGGTCGATTTTCTCATCAAAGAATGACGTTATTACACCAAAATCCACGGGAAAAGTTAGTTTGGTATCTTAGGAACTAGTAGCCGTTTTTTCGTTGAAATCTGACGGCTGTTAGTTCTATCGAAATCAACATTTCTAGAACACATTTTGCAAACAGAAATTCGCTTGCTAAATTTGCATTTTAAATATTCCCGCGAGTCCTCTGTTAACTGCTAAGCTCCTCCTCCATGAACAATAACACACACACACCTAATTAAGCATTGAAATTGAGCTTGCAGACACAATGCAAGAAGGGAAGCGGGAAGCATTAGAAGTTTTGGTCGTAAACAATTTGGAAGCAAAAGCATTACCAGACAAAGGGCCGGAAACCCTTAGACGTTATGTTGTAAACAAGAAAACAAGTGTGTTCCACGAGTTGTATCGCACGAGCCTTTGTAAGTCTTGAAACTATATGATTCGAAAGAACAACGTAGGAAAATCCAAGCGCATCAAAATCAAATAAAGAAGCGGATTTTTAAGGTCTTTAGCTGTAAAACAAGACGTTTCTGGTGTTTCTGTCTGCCCTAGAAGTCAAACTCTAAAAAAAAGGAAAAAGCCGTCTTCACTCCGCGGTAGCCAGTCGGTAGCGGCACTGTTTGGAGTTAAAACTCAAAACGTTCAGTAAAGTGAACATGAGAAACTCGGAAAACAGCATGAAAAGCGATAGGGCATCAAAATCAAATGAAGAAACGGACTTTTTAAAATCTTCATCTTTGAAATGAGACGTTTCTGGTGTTTCTGTTTGCGCTAGAAGTCAAACTCCTAAAACTGTAACGTCCTCCCGTCTTCACTCCGAACCGGCTAAGTGTGAAGCCAGAGCGGCAAAACGTTTGTAGGTAAACATGACAAACTCGGAGAACAGCGTGAAAAGCGATAGCGCATCAAAATCAAATGAAGAAACGGACTTTTTTAAATCTTATACTTTGAAATGAGACGTTCCTGGTGTTTCTGTCTGTGCCAGTAGGGAAACTCCTAAAAATGAAACCTCCCGTCTTCACTCCGAAACCGGCTAAGAGCGGAACTGTAGAATTCAAGCTAACTCGGTAATTAAAAGTGAACGCGACATCCTCGATCAGAGAAGAACGTGAAAGGCGATAGCGGATTAAAACCAAATAATATTTATCTTTAAAATAAGACGTTTCTCGTGTTTTTGTCTGCCGTAGAAGCCAAACTCTTCACTCCGAACTGGCTAAGAGCCGCACTTGTTTGAGTTCAAACTAACACGGTAACTTCTTGGCCAAGCGTCCAGAACGATTTTCTAGTGGGGACTTCATATAACGGGTGTGTGCTTCTCAAGGTTTGTGGCACAGAAGTTTCATCTATCGATATAACAAATTTAGGATAATTACTAATTGAGGTTAGGGATATTGACATCTCCTTAACCCCACCAAGTGCTACAAGATGTCAGCCTACAGAAACAAGTCGCCAATATTAAAAGACTATTCCTTATACAATCAGAAACTCTCATCAGTAAAGAAACATCCTTACCTTGGCGTCATGCTGTCAGATGATCTTCGGTGGAACTCTCACATAAACAACATCGTAAACAAAGCGAACTCAACACTTGGATTTGTTAAACGTAATTTATACTCGTGTAGTGAACAAACTAAGCGTGCAGCTTATGTTACAATCGTACGTCCACATCTCGAATATGCATCAGCTGTGTGGGACCCATACAGACAAGACCAGATCAAATCTATTGAAGCTGTCCAAAGACGCGCTGTGAGATTCATCAAAAATGACCATAGTTGGACCTCCAGTGTCACCAACATGCAGAAAACACTCCAACTAGAAACACTTAAAGATAGAAGGCTTGCTCACCGTTTAAACATATTTTACTTAGCTTTACATAATTTAATTGCATTACCTATTCCTAACTATTTTTGTTACTCAACACGTACAACCAGAAATCATTCAAGCACTACATTCATTCAAGCAACTGCACACCATGATTACTACCTATTTAGCTTCTTCCCTAGGACCATAACAGATTGGAACTCTATCCCCATTAATATAAGATCTCTTAATTATGTAAAATTTACTAGCTCAACTAAATCTCACATCTGTAATAACTTTCCACGTAATAATTAAGTACTGTACTTATATATATTTTTTATTAGCATTGGTTTTTATTTATTATTTTCTTGCATTTTATTACATTTATTTAATTAATTATCTTTATTCATTCCATTTATTTGGATTCATATCGTAATTCTATATTTTGACTATCATTGTAATATTTACTATTATCAGGATTTTGTTGACCAAAGATTGTAAATAAGTAACATTTTATTTCGATTTGGTCCTGGACTCGATGCGAAAGCGTTGTTCAGTAATAAACGTAAACGTTAACGAGCGTAGGGATTTCATTAGTCCCACACCGCAGAGTGAACGACAGTGATTGATATGTGCTTTATGTGATGTGGGAGTATGGTATTCCCACACCGATTAGTTAGTAGCCAATCATAGTCGTGTTATTGAATAATAATTAGTATTACTCATAATTATGCAGACCTCAGTTAAACATCACAGCCGTAAGTACATGTCGCCGAAAACAATAGCATTCTGGGCGATGGAATAATGCTAATGTTTGTACTACTGCCAGTACAAATAGTAAAAAGAACGTATGACAACGAAAAGAACATATGACAACAGAAAGAACTGAGCAAAAAGCAAATATAAAAACAAAGACCTGAATGAATGTAAAGCAGATAAAGAAAGCCTGTGAGAACTGAGCTGAAAGAAACTTGACACAGAAATAAAGAACTCATGTAAACAAATATTGTCAAAGGTAGAAAGAACTAAGATGAAAGCAGATACTTCAAACATGTTACTAGCTACTTTCAAGAATTATAATTGCAGAACTATGATGTTAAGTAAGACTTGGACTTGTGAAACGTTAACAGATCAGTTAGTTGACATGTGGCGAACAAATATGAATAACGTGTTCCACGAAAAGAACGATTGTATATATGAAGAAAAACAGAAACACACTTTGAATGGAAGCAATGTTAGACTATGTCAAAACTAAGATTGAATGAGTTAGTCACAAACCGATGTGTTAACGTTAAATAAATTATTTGTAAATACTTGTTGATGACTGTACGAAAAGTGTAAGGTATTCATTGAAATCTATTAGAGAACAAATGTGAGAACGAAGAAACATTTGTTAAATAGATTTCCATAGTTTTTTACAATAGGATATTTGAAAAACTTGTAATTTTTTTTCATTTATACCTTATACACCATGATTTTAATACTTTTTGTCATACTAAAATGACTTGACATAAGTTCTACAAATAGTCTACTGTTTCGTTTAAATAAAAATATGATATACGCCAATATATGCACTCCAATAAATTTCAAAATAAAGATCATATACGCCACACGTTGTTGTTTTGGGTTACCAATTCATCTTGGTCATATTGCAATGACTGCGGAGTGCTAGCCACGCAGAGTTTGACACCGTCTTTTCAGAAAAGACCAGTAACCAAATGCATAAAAAGGTGTGTGTGTGTGTAAGGCAAATCGCTACGAAGTGCCAATGTGGAACGAAGTTCCAGCTGAGTTAAAATACCTCAGCAAAACCAATATATTTGTGCTACGTCCATTTGACGTTCATTCTGGCGATTATGAATGCCAACGAAGCGGATACCGAATGAAGAACGCCATTTTAAGAATCAGTCCGAGCCAGTTGTCGGTGGAAGACAAAATCATAAATCTCAAGGATCGTGATGCAAAGAAGAGGTGTAAGACTGCATATTTGTTCTTGATGAAGTCCTCGGACTCCTGTTACAAAATGTATGTCTTGAAAAGAGCCGACCTCCTGAAAACCGGTAAGCCATTGAATATTTACGAACTCGATGACAGCAAAGGTATCGAGTGTGCATTGTGGCCGCACCTATATCCGAAAACGAAGTGGTGCGATTCAGAGATGGATGGAGGAGAAT
>JAOWCC010000561.1:0-19687 GCA_030867875.1 Actinernus sp. WN-2022 | reverse complement strand
TTGCGTCTTGAAGTACGATTTGCTGACAGATCGGCCCTTCGAAGAACCCAGAGAGTTTTCCACATTCAAAGATCTGGACGGCTACATTCAAGCGTTCTTAGATGGCTTCACCCCAAACTCCCCTGAAGACGACGACAGCCGAGAAGCCACCATCGATAAAGAACAGCTCTTCCGCGAGTCAGGTTGGCGACTCATTAGTTCCTGTAAAGAATCAACTCGAATCGCTTGATTAAGGTGTGCCGACCTCTTGTGGCAAGCGAGTATAGCGGCCGACGTTTCGAGCGCCATGCAGTCCTTCGTCAAAAGGGCCTTTTTACTCTGAAGTAGCGCTCGAAACGTCAGCTGCTACTCGCTTCCCACAGAGGTTGGCACACCTTCATCGATTTGACTGACTGGATTATACAAGTGTTCAAAAATAGAAAGGGCCAGTTGATATGGAGTCGCGATGTACCCCACCCAGCTTGCTTTATGTAGCATACCGTTTGCGATCGGGCAACGCTTTCTTTCGTGACGTTCTGGGCATTCATTTGTCTTGTATATAGGTCCCCTCTGCTATGCATATATATATATATATATATATATATATATATATATAGTTTAAAGTGCACCCAACGTTTATTTAGTTCTCACAAATAGAGCGGTTTTCGATCGAGTGTCTATAGAAAAACCACAACCAAAGTAATTGCAGAGCCAATCGCAGGTGCGCAAGTAAAACAAGAAAATGGCCAACGGAAGGAAGCGCAAAACTCGGCGATCGATAACTTGCCCAAAACGTGATTCGTTTTAGCTAAGAACGTTTTCTCAGGAAATAGATCACGTGTTTGCTGTCGATATTCGATGGAAAACCGCTCTGTTGATTCTACGTGTCAAAGGAACGGTTGAATGGTAAAATAGTTCTTTGCGCCGTCAACCCAGGAATCGTTTATTACACATGCAATGACACAACCATGCCGGTATAGATATAAATGACTTTTCGTAACGGTCAGTACTTTGTATCGGTGATTTTGCCACATACCTCACAACAAATTCGTAGTTTCGTTCACAAGGAAACCGCCAGTAAATTCCTGGGTGGACGTCACATTCATTGGCATGTTGGAAATATACGAATAGAGTGGATGTGACACGGCCGCGCGGAGATACGGATTTGATCTTCGAGTGTTGGCGAACGAACACGAGAAAATACCATTGGTGCTGATGTCCAAGCGGCCGTGTAACGTTCTGTTCGACATATCATTATCGAAGAAATACCAGTGTTCGTCTCTTACGAAAGCATCTATAAACATAAATGGAACTCGGTGATTTTCTTTTCTTTCTAGAAAGAAATAGACACTGGTATTTTCATCGATAAGGCCATGTTAAACGTTGTAGGAGATACGCGCGCTGTTATTGACTGCGAGTTTTCGTTTCGTTTCGTTACTAAAGGCGAGTGTTTGGGTGCACGACTCCAAACGGGCAATCGGCTTTGGGATGCCAACCTGTGGAAAGTGAAGCTCGACGTATTCGGTAACATTATGGTACTGGACGCGCCCTCGTTCTCAGATGCGAGCGTGGTGTTCGCGCACGGCTGGCCGCGGAAGCTCGTGGGAGAGGCACACGGCGGGTTTCTGCCAGGCAACATAACTTGCGCTGCAAAAATAAGCAATCTGCTTCAGCGCTCCTCCGCAAAGGCAGACGTCGCCGCATTTTGCAGCACCGACTGTGTACGCGGGGCTGGTCTGACGCTGGCGGACCTGCTCTACTGCCGCAAAGCTGCCCTACGTTGTCTACACACGCTTGAGCGCATGTCAACTAGGCTATTGGAGTGCACCCTCCGCTTTGGCTTGAATTTCGTGAGTCTGGATCCCGTTCGCAACACCGACCACCTGCTCGCTTTAAATGACAGGCTCTTCGTCCCATTCTGGGACAAACGACTTGGCAGGGGTAGTGGCGGCGATAGAGAAGATTGGTGTCCGCCCATCGCACACGAAGAAGAGATAGAGTTGACCGAGCAGGACTCGCTCGTGATACGTCGCATGAATGGTGGGGATTCGGGCAAAGGGGACCCAGAGGGCTCGCTCGAACACGCCATTCAAGCCATGGAGCAAAGTTTCGTCGACCACACGCCGCTTGTACGTGTGGAGACGCAGGGCCGGCCGGTTCCGCCGCCCCAAGGGTCGGAAACGGTCTTGGGCTTGGGCCCCTCGAGGGATGACGACCCAGAACCGACAGCAGGCGAAAGCGCCAGGCGAAAGCGCCGCAAAGGATCGTCCAGCTCGGCCGGTACGAAGCGTCCTAGGGGAGGCAACATGGCCCTGACGAGCCTAAGGGACGCAAACGACCAACGCAGGGAAATGGAACAACGCCTGCCACGACAACTCTTCCACGACATAGCTGGTCGGTTTTACTTCGACTGCCTGCCAAGTCGCTTACAAGTCGAGGCCACCCGGACGTTTCTGCTCGACACTGTACCCTGTCCTGCCCAGGTATGTAGCGCAACTCTTCGACGTACCTGAAATAAATAGGGCGAGAAAATAAAGATAAAAAAAACCCAAAAAAACACAACAACAACAACGCATAGATGAGTACACTTAAAACGTTGAGGTACCAAAGGCGATTGACGGTACTGGCAGAGCGCCTAACACAACTACAAAAGCATTCGTTCAAACACGCGGCCTAACGCGAATTTTCGGCTAAAGACGCCTATTAAGTTTCGAGGGTCCCAGCTGGGGAATATAGCCTTGGGACATTGAAAGTTTGCCACAGTGTCTATTTATCAAGTGCTGGCAGACTTTGGCAATGTTGGGCTGAAATCGCCGGTACGTATGCACACTAAACTACTTCGCTTTGGCCGTTGTTCGTGTTTGGTTTTCGAACGCACGCAATCGTATGATTTCGGACAGACTTGCGCTCACGACTAGCGTTACGTGTACCGACGTTTTGGTGTCGCCGTGACAATGCGACGGGTTAAAAAGTAAAATCGCTAATCGGCGAAGCGCAAATGCACTGTTAGATCGTGCGAAGTAAACTGAACCGTCTTCTCTTACCTTTTTGTCTACCGTAGCAGGAGCGCACAGAGCGGATGGCGGCCGTCGATACGAACACCACGACCCTAGTAGAAGTACTGTGGGAACATTGCATGACGGAATGCACGTGTCTCGAGGGAAGTCCCCTTGCGCCGGAAGACGGCGATACCCAGGACAGCAGCCAAGACGTTTCCTGTCCGTTCAAAGCCATGGGTGCCGGAGGAAACCCCCTCGAAGAGAGCGTCGCCGCTTGTGCAAGCCAGCATTGCTTTCCATGCGAGTTCTTTAGCGCCCTCAAAGAGCGCGCCACAAGGAAAGATGCACATCTCGTGATAGGCAGAAGCGTTGCGCGCTCTTTCGCCCGGCGCATGTCGTTGGCGCTTCCCGTCTCAAACTTGCTGGACGCTTGCGAGTTGGCGCACGGAGTCGGCTCCGAATTTTGCAGAATCGTCAAGGACTACTTGCAGAGAATTCTTGACTGCGAAAGCGAACTGCTCGCTCGCATTAGGGCTTGTGGACGCTTGATTAGCCTCTGTCCGGCGCTGGAGAATCTTTCGTTGGACCGCGGTTTCGGGCAGTTTTGGGAACGCGTACGAATGTTTAGTAGGGCGGTGTGCAGGCAACCCGACGTCGTGTGTTCCTACCTTTCTCTTGGGTGGTTGAAGCTGACCATTGCGAGGTCTGGCGACGAGTACGACGAAGAACAGCGCACCATTCTGGACAGATGGTTCGACGTGCTGTCTGGTCCCACGGCGGACGACTCCACCGCACTCTGGGATGGTCAACAATCGTTCTGGGAAGTAGCACATTCCATGCGCGCTTCTACTGAAAATGAAATCGAACTGATTGGCACCGCAGGATCGGAGACTCACGCTGACACTGCCTGCAACTGAAACCAAAGCGTCTGGTGTCACATATGCAAGGCTTCACTTGGCTTTAATGGCACGCAGAAAGTCCTTGGCTCCAAAGCAACAATTGAACATTACCGAAAGAAACAGAGGATGTTGTGACGTGGCCGCGCGGAGACACGCAACTTACCTTCGAGTGTACGTCTATCTTGATAACCGCGCCGCAGCTCAGCTCATGCCGGCAGCGAACGAGCGACGGAGTTATCAAGTTAAACACGAGAAGATAAATTCCGTATCTCCACCACCGAAAACCTCTTGCCAAAAACTAATTCCCGGCTTTTCCAAACTAAAATTCTCCATTATTGAAATTGAACTGCCTTGTTTGTTTAAGCTGCAGTTGTTGGCAACAAAGTTTCGTACCGAGAGTCTGACCCCCGTAGGAGACAGTTGGGGGGAAAAAACGGGAAATAGTTTGGGAGAGGCATCCGTAATTTACTTGAAACTGTGCGCCCGCGCTAGCTCAGAGGCCTGATTTTGATTTGGATTTGGATCACTTCGTTAGTCTACGATTTTTGATCAGTGCTACTTTGTCCGCACTGTTTGAGGTTAGTCAGTACGTAGAGCGGCTTAATCTTACGAGTGGGCGCAAGTTACGGCACGGTTCAGTAGTAAACTGGCGGACATATACGGCCCGCTCCGGCTATTGTTTGTTGTATTAAGTCGTCCTTGCCTATGGTTATTGACTATTTATGATATATACGTGTTACAGTCTTTCACCTCAACTGCACTTCGAATCTCACTGTCGAGCGAGTGAAATAAATTGCTGTTAAGTTATTGTCACTTCCTTCGTTTTCTATGTATACCGACCGACGACCAATTCCAAACGATCGTTGCTAAAAGTACACACGAGTACACCCGAGCTTGACTAGTTAAACTTGTCGAAATGGATCCTATATTGATTCTAACTAAAGGTTGCATCGTACTAGCAATAGTTTATATCAATAGCAAACACTATATACTAGCTCCTAGGTTAGTCGTCTATGTATCCCCGTCAGGTTACGCGTAGGTTACTCGTGCGTATTCGTGTGTCAGCTTGTAACAGCAACCCGTCAACCCGTCGCCTTAAAGTTTAGCCGGAAGACGTTTAATTTCCTCCAATTTTTCAAACTATTATTAAATACGCCGATTTGCACTGCGGTTCCAAATGTCGTTTGTAAAGCAAATCGTATGTTCGGAACCTTATCAATCGTGCCTGTTTCGTAGCTATTGTTTTTGGCTCTTCCTATTGATAATTTGTTCATGAAACTAAGACTTCATACTACTTTTATTTCAGAATAATCATAATTATCACCCGGTGTTTCCGTAGTCTAAAACACAGACAAATCCCATGTGAGGGAGGCTCAATGCCACATAACAATGGATTTTGTCGTACTTTTTACACGGATCGTTACTTAAATATATTTAAACGCAGCTGCATGACATTTCCTTTATATTCCTTTGTCGCATCGTTGTTGTTTTTTTGTTGACAGACAACGGTTTCTGATAAACAAGACAATGGTGGAGACTGTAAAAGTACGGAAAGCATGTATAGTAATAGAAAATGTACAGGGGCGGGATCCAGGATTTTGTGAAAGGGTTGTTTGCAAAAGGACTTTTTTTAATCTAGAGATTTTAAAAATGAATTTACAGTGATTTACAGGAATCAAGTGGGTGTTGCAATCCCCGAAACCCCTCCCCTGCACCGCTAGTGATGTGCTACAGAAAATGTATTTTTTTCAAATAATGGAATAACAGATTTAAGCTTATGTATATTCAATTTATCAATGCCACCTCCCAATTGAAAATTCTGAAGCACATGCCGGGACCATAGGGGCGGGTATTGTAACAGCCAACTCTCCCCCATGGGCGGGGAAAAGGGCAAAATGTAACACTGTATAAATGTTACATTCCCCGCTATGTCCCCGGGGTCAGGGGGCCCGCGGAGTTTCAATTGACTAGTGCATCATTTATGCCCGATCACTATAAACCGGCGAAGCACGTTAATATTAAAATATTGCCCACACAAATTTAGTATCACACAATTCCAAGCTTACACTTACAACTCTTTCTTTTCCAAACACCGCTACGACATACATATATTTGGTTAATTACTGATTATAAACCTACCGCCATGTACTGAGCGATATATAGAGTATGAAATAGAGTCGTTCTTTTGGCCTAAACAGTTATGTCACCTCTACATTCTTCCTGTCTAGTCGCCACATCTCCAAAACCTTCAAATTAGCCTTCCATTTCGCATCAATATGGCACCATATCAACCCAAATGGCATCGTTACCGTTCCAGGCCATCGTCTGTCCAATAAACCACAGGTATCTCACACATTTAATCCTACGCCTCACCAATACCTTACCTTTAAACCGCTATACTCAATCCTTAAACCTTCAAAGCTTCAAGAAACATAGGCAGGCGCGAACTACAACACAACCCCTTTACCGCGAATAGTCGCACTTGGCAAAAGATGCTGTATTTCTAGCCAAATAAGCAATTAACATTCGGACCGGAAGTATGGCGTTATGTACACGTTACCACCAACGCTCAAGTAACGCAGTGCAGTCACGGATTACCTTGAACCGCTATACTCAATTCTTAAACCTTCAAAGCTTCAAGAGACATAGGCAGGCGCGATCTACAACACAACACCTTTACCGCCAATAGTCGCACTTGGCAAAAGATGCTGTATTTCTAGCCAAATAAGCAATTAACATTCGGACCGGAAGTATGGCGTTATGTACACGATACGGACACACGCGCGCTCTCGACTAGCTTGTTTGCCACGTGTTACGGCAGGCAATCAAACTGTAAATAACAATGCAGCTGATATAAAAACAACATTCATATTTGTTCTTGGACTGAGATTATCTCATCCCCGAAGCTCTCGGCAACTGTTCTCTTGTGTCCGCCGACGAAATATCAGGGCATATTTCCACGCCACAAATAGGTCATTGTATTTATCTATTTAACTTATGCAAATATTTATACACATTTTAGCCATACCTGATTTAGCACTACATCAGTTCATCGCCAACAAAAATAATAGACAACGGACATATCCAACGAACAGATCTAAAGGGGCCCCAAAAAAGAGAAATTGCAATCAGTTTCAGTTCAAATGGCCGAAATTCTCGCCTTTTTCACCGCCACTTAACTTACCACATAAACTCAACACTTACAAATAAGAAACATGTACCAGCGCGAACCTAGAGTCCTATAGAACTACGGGCACAGTTTTTTAGCTCCTCAAATGACCCTCTTCCCACGAAAAAAGCAGAAATAACATTCTCGACCCAGATCTACTCCGACACAGGTAGCCCGCACAAACGTAAACAAACCTAGTCTTCCCGCCTACCATCATGCATCAGTCAGCGCACGTGCTAAAGCCAAAATCTTCATCGCACTTCGCGTGATCGGTCGAGGAAATGGACGAGAGCAGGTCTTTCGCCTCTCCACAGCCGAAGATAGTGAATTACGAATCGTCGGAGGGGGAACAGTCCGTAGGAGATACAGCTCCAGTACAGGGCAGTTTTGCCAACGACAGCACAAGCGAAAGTGAGCCCGATGTGTATGTGCCATCAGCAAATCCTCACCTCGACATTGTGCCCGAATATTCCTCCGACTTCTCCTCTTCCCTAAGCCCTCCATATTCTCCTAGTTCGGACGAGGACAGCAGTAGCACTTCCTCTGATAGTGTGGTGGAATTGGAGCATAAGCTAAGCGACGTGGAACAAATTTTCAATGAAACAAAGCCCATCCAAGCCAAAAGCGTATCACTTCCTCTCAGCTCTCAAGAAGATCATCACCAAAGACCTTGCAAGAAGCAACGAAAGAATAGTACTGCATACGCGCTAACCCTTGATCAGATGCCATATACAGTCTCAAAATTGCTCTCAGATGCCAATAACTTTTTCACAAAGACTCTCAATTTAGAACGTCTCGGTCCACCTATATCCAACGCCACCTTCTCCAAAGTTCAAGAGAGAATATGTTGTAAGTATAGCTTCATTTGTTTGGTACGTATTGCAAGATTGTAGGTTCCCTTCTAGCAGAGATCTCTTCGAAAGGGAAGATACCTCTGCAGGTATACAATGCTTTCTCTGTCGTGCATGTGTTGGGTTACCTAGCAACCCTTATTGTTATAATCTCCCTTTGACATATGGTCTCAAAAAGTGTAAGCAATATGTAACCATGAGCTCCAAGTCGATCTACCGACCTTTGGAATGAATCACAGCTAATTTTAATATTATTTTTCTTTCATTCCTTCTATATTGTCAGGCTACTTAGGATATCTGCACTCGGAACGAAACATGCCCTTGGGCAGTCTTGGCGACTCCGTCTTCCAAAATTCAAGCTGCATAGAAGGGTATCTGATTTACTTAACTGTGAGTATATAACCTAGCTAACATTCGATCACCATGCCTCTTTGATGCTAAATCCCCCTATAAGCAGAACACTTACTGTGGGACTACTTGTAATTATTGGGGTACGTAATTATTGCATTGTAGAACAAAAACAAAGAATTTGAACTTAATTGGTCACTGTGAATGATGAGAAGAGCCATTTATTCATTTTAGAGCCATTCATTTGTTTACTGACAGGCTTAATTCTCATCACTTGTCATTTTCACTCAAACACACAGGACAGCAGGAAACTGAACCCAAGTACCGTTTCTAATCATGTGGGTGGTATTCTCTACATGCTCAAATATCTTCACCGGAGCTCGGCACCTTCCTACAGTGATGTTCCTCTCATCAATCAGCTGAGAAAAACGGCCACGCATTTACAGAAGCAAGGAGATTTGGAACGTCCCAGCACTACCCATGAACTAAAGGCAATGAACCGCTGGTTAGATTGGTACGTACTGACATTATCAATACGTAGTGTGCCAGCTAGCTTATAGCTGGTCAGTAAGTTATATAATCACGGCTGCAATAATAATAAAATTGTGCACAGTCTGCTGGCTGCAGTAAGTGGTGTTGCAGAGTGCAGAGAGAAAACAATATGACTGGGCATCATCGAATGATTTAGTAACTATTAGCTTAAGGACAGCATGCATGGTTACGAAAAAGAGAGCTCACATCGGACAAAACATGGCTTTGCTCTGTGAGATAGATAGATATCCCACGTGTTATTGTCCACACAGCATGATCACATGCATAATTTGTATGTTGAATGCCCAATACATTTATTTGCATGCTTCTGTCAGAATAAAATTGCATATTGTATAATAATTCAAATAATTGCACATTTGTATACTAATTTGAGTTTATATTATTTTGCAACTGAATTGACAAAAAGTTTCTAATGAAATGAAATTTCTCTATAGGGAACAGATTGTGGGGTGTATGACGATGCAACGGCAGAAATTTGAGATGGCTAAGGGACTAAGCAAGGCGAGAGAGTGCATGGATCTTGTGTTATTGGCAATGTACTGTGAATTACCACCGGCGAGAGCTCTGGAGATCAGAACGCTTCGCATCTGCAGAGAAAGTCCACAACAGCAATTCAATGCTAGGGATTTTACTGGGAAGAATGTCCTACTGCTCAATAGCAGTGGAAGTTTAACTCTACACTTTCAAGATTACAAGACAAAAAAATATTTTGGGCATGACCAGGTCACCGTGGAGGTAAGCAATATTGTCTGCTGTCTACATAAAGGGCCAAATTTTCAAATTAACTTTATTAAGTTTGTAAACTTAATAAAGTTAATTTGAAAATTAACGTTTTTACTACAAATTTCGATTCTGTATCAAGTGATCGTGCAGTTGAATGGTAGAATGGTTTTTTTTATTTGAGTGTGGCATCTGCATGTATGAGTCATAGAGGGCTCCAAAATGCCAATGAATTTGACGTCAACCCCAGAATAATTTATTATACAAAAACAATAACATGGTACATTGTAGACGAGATACATGCATGACCTTTCATAATGATCTATGATGTCATTGTAGATTACTGCAAATGTTCAATTAAAATCAAATAACAGTTTCATTCATAAGGAGAAATAAATTACAGTAATTTTCTGGGTTGCAGACCTCACATTCAGTGGCATTTTGAAGATGCAACCTTGTGGATGCATACAATACTCAAATCAAGAAACATTTCACCTGCAGTCAATATGTGACAGGGTGACTAACAGCTAGCAGAAGTGAAAAAAGCTTTGAATGATTAGTCCGACGTTTCTACATTGCAGGAAGGAAGCGAGCTGACCAGGATAATACAAGAATATCTAAAGACGTACAGAGCACAGCTATGCCATACAACAGATGACCAAAATTGTGTTTTTTTGGTGAGTTAAGAACACAAGTCAGATTGTTTACAAATCATGTCAGTTAATTATTACCCTGGAGTTGACTCATTTCAAATTATCAATGAATGATATTGGGCAGCTGTGTGCATGTGTTTCACCATTTCCAAACAGTTGTAACTGGCCTAATATATTGTGTATTAATTTAGGCTGAGGGTGAATACTCCATGTGACTCATTTTGTGTAGATGTCATTCACCCTGGTGCAGGGTGAAATAAAACAAGTGTTTGTTGTTGACTGTCAGGGACAAAATCTAGCCCTGATCATGTGGTTGATTCAATAGCATGCAACCCCTTGGGCAAGTTGTTAATTCCTGTAAAAATTAACCCCTTTGGAATGAATTTGACAAAATATTCACCCTCGAGGGTTAATATATTTCCACGTTAACCCAAAGCTTCACCCTTAAAGGTGAATGTTCATTCACATAATCACACCTTACATGTTATATGTAACCTTGTCTCTTTCTGTATTTCTCCCTTGACCAGGCATCTAGTGGAGCTCCTTTCTCTGGGCCTGCTTTCACAAAGCACTTGAAACGAGTCTTTTTCAAGCTTACTGGTGTGGAAATATCGGTCAATGGGCTCCGGTCATCGTTTGTTACGTATGCATACTCTCAACGGTGAGTTTTATTCTTCTAAAAACTTTTTAGCGGTAATTATTGCAGCAATAATAGACATGCTAGGTGAGAAGACCAATAAATATTTCAACCGCTCTAGCTTGATGCACATTTGTTGCCCCAATTCAGCTCACCTGACTTTTCCCTTGTGTAATATTTTCTTGTTTTTCTCTATCCCAAAGAAGAAATTAATGTACCATTACTTATCTTACTGGAGAACAAATTTTTTAAGCATTAAATGTCACATACAGTGTATGATCTCGATTGGGACAACAAATTATGTGTACAAGCTGGATCCATCCTTCTATTTTGGTCTGTGATTTTGAACTCAGTTTATTCAAAGCATACATTCAATTCAATTTTATTTCCACACTGTTTACATAATCAGGTAAGCAAAATCTAAAGTATTTTAAGATAAGTAATATAATAATATAGAATTAAAAGAGAGCTATGATAGGAATATGTGTGCAGTAGTCAAAGTAGCCGAGGCTTTCGAGTTGACTACTGTCTATGTGTAACTATAGATTATGAATATCTGAGCTCAGTATATACAATATAGCAGAAAAGGAGAAAAAGGAAAGAAAAGAAAGCATAAACATACAGTATTTGTGCAATAGCTAGATAATAATGAGATAACAATTAATCACTAAAATAATACAAGTAAATTAACAGAAATAAATATTTATATA
Organism: Actinernus sp. WN-2022; assembly: GCA_030867875.1. Taxonomy (NCBI): domain Eukaryota; kingdom Metazoa; phylum Cnidaria; class Anthozoa; order Actiniaria; family Actinernidae; genus Actinernus; species Actinernus sp. WN-2022. The sequence goes on along the minus strand of JAOWCC010000561.1, from coordinate 8,170 downwards.
TACATTGAACAGACATTAAAGGTGATTATAATACTGAAAGATATAGCTGAAAAATATTAAGAAAAGTAATATCAGATTGCTATAGTATTGACACAAGTGGAGAGACATAATAAATATTGACTATTAAAGAGCATTCATTTGGTAGACTGTATGAATATTTAATATCAGGCAGACTGACAACTTAGAAGGTATGCTTTGTATTTTTGTTTAAATAATTTGCTGGGTAGGTTTTTAAGTCTATGAGGGACAGTTTCCCATATTTTCGAAGCAGAGTATTTAATGGTGAATTTACCATAATTTGTTCTGACTTTTGGTATGTAAAAATTGCTTTTAGCAGCATATCTGGTGTTATAATTGTGAACAGCTGAAACTGGAGTTAGGAAATTAGAAAATACAGTTGGAATTCCTAATGCATTATTGCTGATGGAGTGAGCAAAAACTGCAGACTTTAATTTGAAAATATTTTCTAACTTAAGGAGGCTGAGCATATTATAATATATGTCAGTATTGTCTCTGTTATGTGCAAAAAACATACTACGAATACATTTATTTTGCTTGGTACGAAGTTTTGTGAGTTTACTTTTATATGTATTACCCCAGCTCAAGACAGCATAATTCAGATATGGATAAATAAGTGAGTAGTAAAGCTGTTTTAGCATATGTAGATTCAGGTAATTTCGTAATTTATATAAAATGCCTAGGTTTTTTGCTATGCTCGATTGCATTAGCTAGGTTTGGGCCTATATTGGTAAAGTAGGAATTGAATTGCTCAGCAATATCTCGTTGGTTTGTGTATGTTTTTCCATTTATAACAAGTCTGGCTGGGCATAAGTGGCCTTTCATCTTACGCTTGATGAGCGTGCCTATTAATTTCCAGGTATGTTTCAGGTTGTCTTTATACATTTGAAATGATCTAGTAAAATAGTCTTTCTTAGATTTAGTTTTAATTCGGTTAAGCATGTTTGAGTATTGTTTGTATTTTTTAATTAGGGTAGTATTTTTAGATAAGAAGTGTGTACGATACATTTTTTGTTTAGTTTTAATTGATTTTAATATTCCTTTAGTGAGCCAGGGTTTAGTTAACTCTTTTCTTTTAGATCTAGAAGCAAGTTTATTGACAATATTATCAATTGCATTGATTGTTTTAATGGCCTTTTCATTTAAATCATTGTTGTCATTAAAAATAGAATGCCAATTAATAGAATCTATGTTAGCTAAATATTGATCCTTATTAAATTTACTGTAATCTCTAATATAAAGATTAGTATTAAATCTTTTGACTGATGTATTTAATAAACAAAAAATAGGCAAATGATCAGAAATATCAACTGTAGCAATGCCAGCTGCATGTAGTATCTTGAATAGGCGCATTTGTATAAATGTGATCAATTAAGGTTGCTGAATGGTCAGTTAATTGTGTTGGTTTAGTAATTAATGGAAGAAAGCTATTAGTATAAAGCATATCAAGGTATTCTTCAGTCTGCAAATGATCTATATACTTAAGGAAATTAATATTCATATCTCCTAAGATATAGACTTGGTATTTTTGTTGATTAAATTGCTTAATAAGTTCTTCTAACCGAATAATAAATTCCGATAAGTTAGATTTGGGGTGCATGTCTATAAATGCATCCAATCATAATATTTACTTTCCCTGCACCTGTATCAAGTTCTGTCCAGCATGATTCAACTTGAGCGAGGTTGTAAATTGTATATCTGGTCTTGGGATTGATTTCAGTTGCTTAGAAATATATATTCCAGCTCCACCAGCCATAGTGACTGAATCAGTGTGAAGAAAATTATAATTAACTAGGTTAATGTTGGATATGGTTTGGTCGTTTAATTTAGTTTCAGTTACAGCTATAATATCAGGTTTTCTGTTGAGAGAGAATAATATGTCATTCAAAAGAGTTAAATTATTTGTTAAGCTTCTGACATTGCAGTGGAAAAAGGATAAACTATTAGAATTAGATCTATCTAGGACATTATTTAGTTGAGCTAGAGAATAATAGTTTGAGACTGGAGTAGTAAGTATTAAGTCAGGGTCTACATCGTCAAATTTATCAGGATTAGGAGATAAGTTGTATAGATCATTGTCTATTATATTAAGATCAAAGTGCCAATGACCGGTTACTGCCTGAAAATCTCTTTCACTAAGATTGTGAAATGGTAGGTGAGATATTAAGTCAAATGAAATTTGAGTTTGGGTTGCAGCCATCATGTTGTATTACATAATAATCTTCTAAATAAATATAAATATCAAAGCATTTGAATGGACAGTACTTCATTCAAAGCAACAGTCTTTTAACCTAATGCATATACACCTTAAATTTCAAACAAGGTTGATCAGAACGAAGAACTAACTATAAACAATGAACAATAAGGCCCTATGGTTCAATGATTCAAAGAAAATAGAACTATTGTTCAATGCTCGTAGTTAATTCTTCGTTCTGATCAACCTATTTTGAAACAGGCGTATTCTAAACACATTAACTGGGACTGGTCCTGGAAATTAGGGGGGTGCAAAATGAAGATTTATGGGACATTTTCATTGAGGACTTCTGTCAATCTATCTCCTCTCTCCCCCCCCCCCCCCCCTCCATACACCATTGTACTGTAACATAGGTACATACATCATACACATCATGTCCTGTTGGGATAATGCTGGAGTATTTGGTCCTCAGAGGTTATACACTCCTGGTCCACTTTTTCAGTCTGACTAGCAAAACAAAACAAACCATTGCATCACTTCTTTCTTTGGTCATTAAACATTGTGGACTAGATCCCTCCTGTTATAAAGGGCACATTTTTTGAATATAGGGGCTTAAGCTGCCTCGCATGCCGCAGATCAAGGGCTATCTGATGCCCAGATAAGATTACTCGGGCATGTGTTTTATTATTGGAAAATATTTATGACTATCAAGTTGATCGTCATATTGGAAAAGTAAAAAGTAATTAACGCTGCATATAGGTTAAATGAATTATTATTGCTTTACAGAAATTGCTCTGACTCACTGAAGACCAGTTTAGCTTTGGCACTTCGTCACTCAAGAGAACAGGCCCAGAAAACTTATGACAAAAGGACGAGTGCAGAGAAAAAAGATGAAGCGGTTGCATTTGCACGTCAATGTTCAGAAACCATTTCTCAATCCGAGGTCAATCGAGAAGAGCCCCCCCCAAGACCCTCGAAAGAACGAGAGTTCCAGCCTGGTCAATTCGTTGCTCTTGTTGAAGAAGGGAGCACACTGAAAGAACCAAAGTTGTTGGTCGGTAGAGTTCAACACTATGTCAGTGACATAGACGTGTCTTTGCTTTGGTACAAACAGACAAATTCAAACAGGTACAGCCTCGAATTTGATGGATCACCATGGATTGAGTCGACTCATAGCTTGCATGCTGTCAAGATGACTCAAGCAAAAAACAATTCAGGCCAATATTTGCTGTCAACATCTGCCAGGACAATTCACAAGGCTGTCAAGGGAATGTAGTTCATGCATGTACATCAAAACAGTAGTGTAGGTGTAGCTTGCTTGCTGTGTTTTTTCTTCCAATATCAGCAGCAGAAAACAGACAATAATAATAATAGTGTCCAGTATTTTGATGCAGATCAGTTGTCCATTAATTGTCATTGTGCTGGTTAGAGTTATAATGTAGTGATTATAATTTGGATCAAGACCTTGATTTATGCAATTTAAATGCATGGTGGCACAAACTCTGATTTGGAACATATATGCCTTAATCTGCACTCAGACGAGTTGATGCTCAGACTCCAGAAAGAGGCAGTAACATTAGTTGTTTATACTGTGTGCAGACCTTAATTATGCAATATTCGGGACTATTGCACTTTTCATCTACACTGGTCAGCAAAATTGAGCACTCAGGTCAGCACATAAGAAAACCAACCTTGTCAGATAAAACCACGTAAAAAGTGAAATGTGAGTGTCATAGCTTTCGATTGAAGGGCTGTGTGCAAAATGGGTGTAAGTTTCTTTCCAATGCAAAATTTAGAACGTGATCAGGAGTCACGTACGCCCTTGTTGCACGCAACCCTTCGATTGCTACAAAGTAATTAGACTGCATTCTTTTGAAGTTTTATAATTTCTGTTTATATTGACTGTTTTACAAAGCAGAAATGAACAAAACAAGACAAAAGGCTGCCAAGTCAGACCGACCCATTGATTTTGCTTTCATGCATGATTCGAACCCAGTACCCACTCCAGGGTATTGCACCCATTAATGATCCATGATAATTATTTGTTCCATTACATTTATGAACCATTGTCCTGATAGGTATCCTTATAAGTTCTGGAAACAGGATTGAGAGAGAGAGAGAGAGAGAGAATCTCAAGGGTATGTCAGGGATTATTATTGCAAACTAATTTATGCCCCATTCACACCAACTAAAACTGTTTGTTTACCTAACCCCTATATATCTTGAATGTGCTTTAAGTAACACGGGGTAAACGTTACATCGAACTGTCAGCTTGTTTAGCCATGCAGGTACTCTAGCTATCAGATCAGGTTGCAACTATATAGTTTGCATCAGCAAGTACAATGTGGTAACATATATATATTATTTTAAACTTGTTTCTAAATTAAACAGATTTTAAATGATGATTTAAAGCTTTGGTGTGAATGGAGCATTATAAGTCATTGTAAAAATTATTGTATGCTCAAAAGTGAAATCAATTGAAATAAACTTTAATGATTGTCTAGCTTCAACAAAAAAGTTGTTGTGTACTTACTCTCGCACAGTTTTGGCCAGTTTTACCCACAGGGTACAAGCTTATTTTAATGGGTGGTATAATGAGCAAACTTCAAAATGCTCTTTTAAAAAAAAAATCCCAATCTATTGAAGGTTCAAACAGGTTCTTATAATCTTGCAGATATTTATGACGTGGGAAAACAAGGGACAGAAAATATGAGCCTTCATGAGAATGCAATTAGGTTTTTAAAGAAAAACATGGCCTAGCTAGGGGGGGGGGGGGTCAACTCAATGTAATTATAACCAGGTTTTAAAATCGGATCAAAATAATAATAAAGCCATTTTGTAAACATGGAGTGTGCAAATTGACACAAATTCAGTGCTAATTAATTTAAAACAAAAAATGCCACATTGAAATTATTGTGTTTCCCAAGTTTTAGGGTATTTGAGCAGATATAAGTACTGATCATGAATGAGAAGTGGTTCAACTCTTGCCGTTCAGTTCTTTTTTACTCCAACTGTCCATCTCAAACCCTATAAAGGGAACCCCAACTGTTGAAACTTGTAAGTTGCTGTTCAGTTGTTGGCAATGTGGTCTAAATTAAAAATATGTTGAAAAAATTGGAAAATACATTTTAGTTACCCAAAAAAAATTGATACAAGTATGACCGTGTCTGGGTTTGGGTGCTTCAATTTGGGTGCTGCCATCTTGGCTCTGGTGACGTTTCACGGCTGTCCCTATTGTCAAAAACAATAGACCTTTTGTTGTGTAACAATAGGGACAACCGTGTGACGTCATCAGATCAAAGATGGTGGCGCCCACACCCAAAATGGCTCATACTTGTATCCAATTTAAAAAATGTATATGTGGAAATATTTTTTTCAAATTTGTTCAACATATTTGAGAGAGAGAGAGAGAGAGAGAGAGAATCTCAAGGGTATGTCAGGGATTATTATTGCAAACTAATTTATGCCCCATTCACACCAACTAAAACTGTTTGTTTACCTAACCCCTATATATCTTGAATGTGCTTTAAGTAACACGGGGTAAACGTTACATCGAACTGTCAGCTTGTTTAGCCATGCAGGTACTCTAGCTATCAGATCAGGTTGCAACTATATAGTTTGCATCAGCAAGTACAATGTGGTAACATATATATATTATTTTAAACTTGTTTCTAAATTAAACAGATTTTAAATGATGATTTAAAGCTTTGGTGTGAATGGAGCATTATAAGTCATTGTAAAAATTAATGTGTGCACAAAATTGATATCAATTGAAATAAACTTTAATGATTGTCTAGCTTCAACAAAAAAGTTGTTGTGTACTTACTCTCGCACAGTTTTGGCCAGTAGAATTAGTTATTGGAAACCGGCTAGCATGCAGATAGGTGAAAAGAATTGCAATGCCCCACAGGGTACAAGCTTATTTTAATGGGTGGTATAATGAGCAAACTTCAAAATGCTCTTTTCAAAAAAAAATCCCAATCTATTGAAGGTTCAAACAGGTTCTTATAATCTTGCAGATATTTATGACGTGGGAAAACAAGGGACAGAAAATATGAGCCTTCATGAGAATGCAATTAGGTTTTTAAAGAAAAACATGGCCTAGCTAGGGGGGGGGGGGGGGGGGGGGGTCAACTCAATGTAATTATAACCAGGTTTTAAAATCGTATCAAAATAATATTGAGCCATTTTGTAAAGATGGAGTGTGCAAATTGACACAAATTCAGTGCTAATTAATTTAAAACAAAAAATGCCACATTGAAATTATTGTGTTTCCCAAGTTTTAGGGTATTTGAGCAGATATAAGTACTGATCATGAATAAGAAGTGGTTCAACTCTTGCCGTTCAGTTCTTTTTTACTTCAACTGTCCATCTCAAACCCTATAAAGGGAACCCCAACTGTTGAAACTTGTAAGTTGCTGTTCAGTTGTTGGCAATGTGGTCTAAATTAAAAATATGTTGAAAAAATTGGAAAATACATTTTAGTTACCCAAAAAAAATCGATACAAGTATGACCGTGTCTGGGTTTGGGTGCTGCCATCTTGGCTCTGGTGACGTTTCACGGCTGTCCCTATTGTCAAAAACAATAGACCTTTTGTTGTGTAACAATAGGGACAACCGTGTGACGTCATCAGATCAAAGATGGTGGCGCCCACACCCAAAATGGCTCATACTTGTATCCAATTTAAAAAATGTATATGTGGAAATATTTTTTTCAAATTTGTTCAACATATTTTTAATTCGGACCACATTGCCAACAATTTAACAGCAACTAATTATTGGATTATATTTCCACACTCGGCCACAGCTCATAATGTGAATCAAATGCTGGGGGGGTTAGGGTATTTAGAAAGGGCCTTTCAAAATATCTCTAACAGATGCACCTAATGGCTGATTCATTCGAGTATTTTAAGGGGGTAATTACTCACTCAAGTGAAAAGTTTAGTATTAAAAGGTATATGATTTAAGGGTTACCATTTCTGTCCAAAATGGTACATAAAAGGGTAAGGGTTTGGACCTCGGTGTGTGGAGCCTCCCAGTATAAAACTTTGTTGAGAGTACCCCTCCCCTCTCCTCCTTACCCCCCGGTGAAATCGGGAATTTTCTGTTGTTCCATATTCTCTTGAGAATCATTAAACAGACTTCTAATTAATTTAGATAACAATTCTGTCAAATCACCGACATGTAGAAAGCCCAAAATTTAAGATAGACGTTTTATAGTATATTTGTCTCTACCAGCAAGTTTTTGTATAATAAATTATTATTGCCTGTTTGACGTCATGACATTAGCACATTTGTCATATAAACCTTCATAACTCAGAGATGCAATATGGAGATGCCATATTTTACTATTATTTTGAACTACTTAGTTGATGAAGAATCGCTTTTAACGATAAAAATGGGCTTATGCACTTTGACGAAGTAGTGGTTAGAGGGTTGATGTGGCTTAAAATTCTTGAACGGTTTACTCAGTCAGAGGCAAGCATATTTGACCTTGAAAGTTGGCATAGATGTGTATTTTGTTTTGATAACTTATTAAGAGTAGTTAAATATGGTAAGTATTCCCCCATGCAATTAAACCATAGGTGAAGAAGGGATATTATATATACTCATTATTGTATATTATGTAATATAAATAAACTGAAATATCCATATTTATACACATGAAACGAAATGACCAAGGTATAACAATTCCTCTAGATATTTTCTTTAGAATTTCTCGAGTTTTAGTTTTCCATGACAAATGTGAATCAATAAGGATTCCAAGGTGTTTTACCGCTATTCTTCTGTGATGTCGTGTTTGGTTGTTTTTATGTCCGAATTTTGTTGGGGTGGGGGATGAAAAATTACGAACTTCTACAGCTCAACCACAAATTAATAGTATGTTAGCATGTTTCTATTAGAAAAAGAAGAAAACCAAAACTGGGTGGATATTAATTAAATCGATCGTCTCCTATG
>JAOWCC010000560.1:0-27634 GCA_030867875.1 Actinernus sp. WN-2022 | reverse complement strand
ATGTAAGATGATGCAGGATGATGCAGGATGATGCAGGATGATGCAGGATGATGCAGGATGATGCAGGATTATGCAGGATGATGCAGGATGATGCAGGATGATACAGGATGATGCAGGATGATGCAGGATGATGCAGGATGATGCAGGATGATGCAGGATGATGCAGGATGATGCAGGATGATGCAGGATGATGCAGGATGATGCAGGATGATGCAGGATGATGCAGGATGATGCAGGATGGTTCAGGATGATGCAGGATGATGCAGGATGATGCAGGATGATGCGGGATAATGTAGGATGGTTCAGGATGATGTAGGATGATGCAGGAGGACGCGTTGTATTTATTTATTCATGTATTAATTTCCCTATGTATTTCCATTTCACTCTATTGCTTTCAATTTCTTTCAATTTCTTTCTTTCTTTCTCTCGCTCGCTTTCTTTTTTTTTTTTTTCTTTTTTTAATACTTTCGTTCTTTCTTTCTCTCTGTCTTTCTTTCTTTTTTTCATACTTACTTTCTTCTCTCTCTTTCATTCTTTCTTTCATACTTTCTTTCTTTCTTGTTTTTGTTTTTTTCATGATGTGCCAGGAAGTGCCAGCATGATTCAGGATGGGCCACAATGAATCAGAATGATGCAGGATGATGCAGGATGATGCAGGATGATGCAGGATGATGCAGGATGATGCAGGATGATGCAGGATGGTTCAGGATGATGCAGGATGATGCAGGAGGACGCGTTGTATTTATTTATTCATGTATTAATTTCGCTATGTATTTCTATTTCACTCTATTGCTTTCAATTTCTTTCAATTTCTTTCTTTCTTTCTCTCGCTCTCTTTCTTTTTAAAATTTTTTTTTTTAATACTTTCTTTCTTTCTTTCTCCTTCTCTTTCTTTCTTTTTTTCATACTTACTATCTTATCTCTCTTTCATTCTTTCTTTCATACTTTCTTTCTTTCTTGTTTTTGTTTTTTTCATGATGTGCCAGCAAGCGCCAGCACGAATCACGTTGGGCCAGAATGAATCAGAATGATGCAGGATGATGCAGGATGATGCAGGATGATGCAGGATGATGCAGGATGATGCAGGATGATGCAGGATGATGCAGGATGATGCAGGGTGATCCAGGATGATGCAGGATGATGCAGGATGATGCAGGATGATGCAGGATGATGCAGGATGATGAAAGATGATGCAGGATGATGCAGGATGATGCAGGGTGGTGCAGAATGAAGCAGGTTGATGCAGGATGATGCAGAATCATGCAGGATGGTGCAGGATGATGCAAGTTCATGCAGGATGATGCATGATCTTGCATGATGATGCAGGATGATGCAGGAGGACGCGTTGTATTTATTTATTCATGTATTAATTTCCCTATGTATTTCTATTTCTTTTTTTATATTCTACTTCTTTCTATTTCTTTCTTTCTTTCTCTCGTTTTCTATCTTTTTTTAATACTTTCTTTCTTTCTTTCTCTCTCACTTTCTTTCTCTCTTTCATACTTTCTTTCTTCTCTCTATTTCGTACTTTCTTTCTTCTCTCTCTTGCATTCTTTCCTTAATACTTTCTTACTTTCCTTTTTTTTTTTTTTTTTATGATATGCCAGGAAGCGCCAGCATGAATCAGGATGGGCCACAATGAATCAGAATAATGCAGTATGATGCAGGATGATGCAGTATGATGCAGGATGATGCAGGATGATGCAGGATGATGCAGGATGTTGCAGGATGATGCAGGATGATGCAAGAGGACGCGTTGTATATATTTATTCATGTATTAATTTCCCTATGTATTTCTATTTCACTCTATTGCTTTCAATTTCTTTCAATTTCTTTCTTTCTTTCTCTCGCTCGCTTTTTTAAAAAAAAAATCTTTTTTTAATACTTTCGTTCTTTCTTTCTCTCTCTCTTTCTTTCTTTTTTCATACTTACTTTCTTCTCTCTTTTTCATTCTTTCTTTCATACTTTCTTTCTTTCTTGTTTTTGTTTTTTTCATGATGTGCCAGGAACCGACAGCATGATTCAGGATGGGCCACAATGAATCAGAATGATGCAGGATGATGCAGGATGATGCAGGATGATGCAAGATGATGCAGGATGATGCAGGATGATGCAGGATGATGCAGGATGATGGAGGATGATGCAGGATGATGCAGGATGATGCAGGATGATGCAGGATGATGCAGGATGATGCAAGATGATGCAGGATGATGCAGGATGATGCAGGGTGGTGCAGAATGAAGCAGGTTGATGCAGGATGATGCAGAATGATGCAGGATGGTGCAGGATGATGCAAGTTCATGCAGGATGATGCATGATCTTGCATGATGATGCAGGATGATGCAGGAGGACGCGTTGTATTTATTTATTCATGTATTAATTTCCCTATGTATTTCTATTTCTTTTTTTATATTCTATTTGTTTCTATTTCTTTCTTTCTTTCACTCGTTTTCTATCTTTTTTTAATACTTTCTTTCTTTCTTTCTCTCTCTCTTTCTTTCCTTCTTTCATACTTTCTTTCTTCTCTCTATTTCGTACTTTCTTTCTTCTCTCTCTTGCATTCTTTCCTTAATACTTTTTTTTTTTTTTTTTTTTTCATGATATGCCAGGAAGCGCCAGCATGAATCAGGATGGGCCACAATGAATCAGAATAATGCAGTATGATTCAGGATGATGCAGGATGATGCAGGATGATGCAGGATGATGCAGGATGATGCAGGATGATGCAGGATGATGCAGGATGATGCAGGATGATGCAGGATGATGCAAGAGGACGCGTTGTATTTATTTATTCATGTATTAATTTCCCTATGTATTTCTATTTCACTCTATTGCTTTCAATTTCTTTCAATTTCTTTCTTTCTTTCTCTCGCTCGCTTTTTAAAAAAAAAAAATCTTTTTTTAATACTTTCGTTCTTTCTTTCTCTCTCTCTTTCTTTCTTTTTTCATACTTACTTTCTTCTCTCTTTTTCATTCTTTCTTTCATACTTTCTTTCTTTCTTGTTTTTGTTTTTTTCATGATGTGCCAGGAAGCGCCAGCATGATTCAGGATGGGCCACAATGAATCAGAATGATGCAGGATGATGCAGGATGATGCAGGATGATGCAAGATGATGCAGGATGATGCAGGATGATGCAGGATGATGCAGGATGATGCAGGATGATGCAGGATGATGCAAGATGATGCAGGATGATGTAAGATGATGCAGGATGATGCAGGATGATGCAGGATGATGCAGGATGATGCAGGATGATGCAGGATGATGCAGGATGATGCAAGATGATGCAGGGTGATGCAGGATGATGCAGGATGATGCAGGATGATGCAGGATGATGCAGGATGATGCAGAATGATGCAGGATGGTTCAGGATGATGCAGGACTTAGCGGGATGATTCAGGATGGAGCAGTATAATGCAGGATGATGCAGGATGATGTATGATGGATACAGAATGATGCAGGATGGACCTAAAATGAAGCAGGACGTTACAGGAGGATTCAGGATGATGCAGGATGATATATTTCTATTTCTTTCTACTTTTTTCTATTTCTTTCTTTCTTCCTTTCTTTTTTCATGATATGCCAGGATGGGCCACCATGAATCAGGATGGCCCGCCATGAATCAGAATGGGCCAGCATGAATCAGGATGATGCGGATTGGCAAGGGTGATGCAGAATGATGTAGCACGATGCAGAAGGACACGTTGTACTTATCTACTCATTTCTTTATGTATTTCAATATAATTCTATATCTTTCTATATCTTTCTATTTCTTTCTATTTCTTTCTACTTTTTCTATTTCTTTCTACTTTTCTATTTCTTTCTATTTCTTTCTATTCTTTCTATTTCTTTCTATTTCTTTCTATTTCTGTCTATTTCTTTCTATTTCTTTCTATTTCTATCTATTTCTTCTATATCTTTCTATTTCTTTCTATTTCTTTCTATTTCCTTGTATTTCTTTCCATTTCTTTCTTTCTTTCTTTTTTTCATGATGTGCCAGGATAGGCCAGGATGTATCAGGTTGATGCAGGATGATGCAGAATGATGCAGGATGGTGCAGAATGATGCAGGATGATGCAAGATGATGCAGGATGATGCAGGATGATGCAGGGTGGTGCAGAATGAAGCAGGTTGATGCAGGATGATGCAGAATGATGCAGGATGGTGCAGGATGATGCAAGTTCATGCAGGATGATGCATGATCTTGCATGATGATGCAGGATGATGCAGGAGGACGCGTTGTATTTACTTATTCATGTATTAATTTCCCTATGTATTTCTATTTCTTTTTTTATATTCTATTTCTTTCTATTTCTTTTTTCTTTCTCTATCTCTCTTTCTTTCTTTTTTTCATACTTACTTTCTTCTCTCTCTTTCATTCTTTCTTTCATACTTTCTTTCTTTCTTGTTTTTGTTTTTTTCATGATGTGCCAGGAAGCGCCAGCATGATTCAGGATGGGCCACAATGAATCAGAATGATGCAGGATGATGCAGGATGATGCAGGATGATGCAGAATGATGCAGGATGGTTCAGGATGATGCAGGATGATGCAGGAGGACGCGTTGTATTTATTTATTCATGTATTAATTTCGCTATGTATTTCTATTTCACTCTATTGCTTTCAATTTCTTTCAATTTCTTTCTTTCTTTCTCTCGTTTTCTTTCTTTTTTTAATACTTTCTTTCTTTCTTTCTCTCTCTCTTTCTTTCTTTCTTTCATACTTTCTTTCTTCTCTCTCTTTCATACTTTCTTTCTTCTCTCTCTTACATTCTTTCCTTCATACTTTCTAACTTTCTTCTTTTTTTGTTTTTTTTCATGATATGCCAGGAAGCGCCAGCATGAATCAGGATGGGCCACAATGAATCAGAATGATGCAGGATGATGCAGGATGATGCAGGATAATGCAGGATCATGCAGGATCATGCAGGATCATGCAGGATAATGCAGGATGGTTCAGGATGATGCAGGATGATGCAGGATGATGCAGGATGATGCAGGATGATGCAGGATGATGCAGGATGATGCAGGATGATGCAGGATGATACAGGATGATGCAGGATGATGCAGGATGATGCAGGATGATGCAGGATGATGCAGGATGATGCAGGATGATGCAGGATGATGCAGGATGATGCAGGATGATGCAGGTTGATGCAGGATGATGCAGGATGATGCAGGATGATGCAGGATGATGCAGGATGATGCAGGATGGTTCAGGATGATGCAGGATGATGCAGGATGATGCAGGATGATGCGGGATAATGTAGGATGGTTCAGGATGATGTAGGATGATGCAGGAGGACGCGTTGTATTTATTTATTCATGTATTAATTTCCCTATGTATTTCCATTTCACTCTATTGCTTTCAATTTCTTTCAATTTCTTTCTTTCTTTCTCTCGCTCGCTTTCTTTTTTTTTTTTTTTCTTTTTTTAATACTTTCGTTCTTTCTTTCTCTCTGTCTTTCTTTCTTTTTTTCATACTTACTTTCTTCTCTCTCTTTCATTCTTTCTTTCATACTTTCTTTCTTTCTTGTTTTTGTTTTTTTCATGATGTGCCAGGAAGTGCCAGCATGATTCAGGATGGGCCACAATGAATCAGAATGATGCAGGATGATGCAGGATGATGCAGGATGATGCAGGATGATGCAGGATGATGCAGGATGGTTCAGGATGATGCAGGATGATGCAGGAGGACGCGTTGTATTTATTTATTCATGTATTAATTTCGCTATGTATTTCTATTTCACTCTATTGCTTTCAATTTCTTTCAATTTCTTTCTTTCTTTCTCTCGCTCGCTTTTAAAAAAAAAAAATCTTTTTTTAATACTTTCGTTCTTTCTTTCTCTCTCTCTTTCTTTCTTTTTTCATACTTACTTTCTTCTCTCTTTTTCATTCTTTCTTTCATACTTTCTTTCTTTCTTGTTTTTGTTTTTTTCATGATGTGCCAGGAAGCGCCAGCATGATTCAGGATGGGCCACAATGAATCAGAATGATGCAGGATGATGCAGGATGATGCAGGATGATGCAAGATGATGCAGGATGATGCAGGATGATGCAAGATGATGCAGGATGATGCAGGATGATGCAAGATGATGCAGGATGATGCAGGATGATGCAGGATGATGCAAGATGATGCAGGATGATGCAGGATGATGCAGGGTGGTGCAGAATGAAGCAGGTTGATGCAGGATGATGCAGAATGATGCAGGATGGTGCAGGATGATGCAAGTTCATGCAGGATGATGCATGATCTTGCATGATGATGCAGGATGATGCAGGAGGACGCGTTGTATTTATTTATTCATGTATTAATTTCCCTATGTATTTCTATTTCTTTTTTTATATTCTATTTGTTTCTATTTCTTTCTTTCTTTCACTCGTTTTCTATCTTTTTTTAATACTTTCTTTCTTTCTTTCTCTCTCTCTTTCTTTCCTTCTTTCATACTTTCTTTCTTCTCTCTATTTCGTACTTTCTTTCTTCTCTCTCTTGCATTCTTTCCTTAATACTTTCTTACTTTTTTTTTTTTTTTCATGATATGCCAGGAAGCGCCAGCATGAATCAGGATGGGCCACAATGAATCAGAATAATGCAGTATGATTCAGGATGATGCAGGATGATGCAGGATGATGCAGGATGATGCAGGATGATGCAGGATGATGCAGGATGATGCAGGATGTTGCAGGATGATGCAGGATGATGCAAGAGGACGCGTTGTATTTATTTATTCATGTATTAATTTCCCTATGTATTTCTATTTCACTCTATTGCTTTCAATTTCTTTCAATTTCTTTCTTTCTTTCTCTCGCTCGCTTTTTAAAAAAAAAAAATCTTTTTTTAATACTTTCGTTCTTTCTTTCTCTCTCTCTTTCTTTCTTTTTTCATACTTACTTTCTTCTCTCTTTTTCATTCTTTCTTTCATACTTTCTTTCTTTCTTGTTTTTGTTTTTTTCATGATGTGCCAGGAAGCGCCAGCATGATTCAGGATGGGCCACAATGAATCAGAATGATGCAGGATGATGCAGGATGGTTCAGGATGATGCAGGAGGACGCGTTGTATTTATTTATTCATGTATTAATTTCCCTATGTATTTCTATTTCTTTTTTTATATTCTATTTGTTTCTATTTCTTTCTTTCTTTCACTCGTTTTCTATCTTTTTTTAATACTTTCTTTCTTTCTTTCTCTCTCTCTTTCTTTCCTTCTTTCATACTTTCTTTCTTCTCTCTATTTCGTACTTTCTTTCTTCTCTCTCTTGCATTCTTTCCTTAATACTTTCTTACTTTCTTTTTTTTTTTTTCATGATATGCCAGGAAGCGCCAGCATGAATCAGGATGGGCCACAATGAATCAGAATAATGCAGTATGATGCAGGATGATGCAGGATGATGCAGGATGATGCAGGATGATGCAGGATGATGCAGGATGATGCAGGATGATGCAGGATGTTGCAGGATGATGCAGGATGATGCAGGATGATGCAGGATGATGCAGGATGATGCAGGATGATGCAGGATGTTGCAGGATGTTGCAGGATGATGCAGGATGATGCAAGAGGACGGGTTGTATTTATTTATTCATGTATTAATTTCCCTATGTATTTCTATTTCACTCTATTGCTTTCAATTTCTTTCAATTTCTTTCTTTCTTTCTCTCTCTCTTTCTTTCTTTTTTCATACTTACTTTCTTCTCTCTTTTTCATTCTTTCTTTCATACTTTATTTCTTTCTTGTTTTTGTTTTTTTCATGATGTGCCAGGAAGCGCCAGCATGATTCAGGATGGGCCACAATGAATCAGAATGATGCAGGATGATGCAGGATGATGCAGGATGATGCAGGATGATGCAGGATGATGCAGGATGGTTCAGGATGATGCAGTATGATGCAGCATGATGCAGAATGATGCAGGATGATGCAGGATGATGCAGGATGATGCAGGATGATGCAGGATGATGCAGGATGATGCAGGCTGATGCAGGATGATGCAGGATGATGCAGGATTATGCAGGATGATGCAGGATGATGCAGGATGATGCAGGATGATGCAGGATGATGCAAGATGATGCAGGATGATGCAGGATGATGCAGGATGATGCAGGATGATGCAGGATGATGCAGGATGATGCAGGATGATGCAAGATGATGCAGGATGATGCAGGATGACGCAGGGTGGTGCAGAATGAAGCAGGTTGATGCAGGATGATGCAGGATGATGCAGGATGATGCAGGATGATGCAGGATGATGAAAGATGATGCAGGATGATGCAGGATGATGCAGGGTGGTGCAGAATGAAGCAGGTTGATGCAGGATGATGCAGAATCATGCAGGATGGTGCAGGATGATGCAAGTTCATGCAGGATGATGCATGATCTTGCATGATGATGCAGGATGATGCAGGAGGACGCGTTGTATTTATTTATTCATGTATTAATTTCCCTATGTATTTCTATTTCTTTTTTTATATTCTATTTCTTTCTATTTCTTTCTTTCTTTCTCTCGTTTTCTATCTTTTTTTAATACTTTCTTTCTTTCTTTCTCTCTCACTTTCTTTCTCTCTTTCATACTTTCTTTCTTCTCTCTATTTCGTACTTTCTTTCTTCTCTCTCTTGCATTCTTTCCTTAATACTTTCTTACTTTCCTTTTTTTATTTTTTTATGATATGCCAGGAAGCGCCAGCATGAATCAGGATGGGCCACAATGAATCAGAATAATGCAGTATGATGCAGGATGATGCAGGATGATGCAGGATGATGCAGGATGATGCAGGATGATGCAGGATGATGCAGGATGATGCAGGATGATGCAGGATGATGCAGGATGTTGCAGGATGATGCAGGATGATGCAAGAGGACGCGTTGTATTTATTTATTCATGTATTAATTTCCCTATGTATTTCTATTTCACTCTATTGCTTTCAATTTCTTTCAATTTCGTTCTTTCTTTCTCTCTCTCTTTCTTTCTTTTTTCATACTTACATACTTCTCTCTTTTTCATTCTTTCTTTCATACTTTCTTTCTTTCTTGTTTTTGTTTTTTTCATGATGTGCCAGGAAGCGCCAGCATGATTCAGGATGGGCCACAATGAATCAGAATGATGCAGGATGATGCAGGATGATGCAGGATGATGCAGGATGGTTCAGGATGATGCAGGATGATGCAGGATGATGCAGGATTATGCAGGATGATGCAGGATGATGCTGGATGATGCAGGCTGATGCAGGATGATGCAGGATGATGCAGGATGATGCAGGATGATGCAGGATGATGCAGGATGATGCAGGATGATGCAGGATGGTTCAGGATGATGCAGGATGATGAAGGATGATGCAGGATGATGCAGGATGATGCAGGATGATGCAGGATGATGAAAGATGATGCAGGATGATGCAGGATGATGCAGGGTGGTGCAGAATGAAGCAGGTTGATGCAGGATGATGCAGAATCATGCAGGATGGTGCAGGATGATGCAAGTTCATGCAGGATGATGCATGATCTTGCATGATGATGCAGGATGATGCAGGAGGACGCGTTGTATTTATTTATTCATGTATTAATTTCCCTATGTATTTCTATTTCTTTTTTTATATTCTATTTCTTTCTATTTCTTTCTTTCTTTCTCTCGTTTTCTATCT
Organism: Actinernus sp. WN-2022; assembly: GCA_030867875.1. Classification (NCBI taxonomy): domain Eukaryota; kingdom Metazoa; phylum Cnidaria; class Anthozoa; order Actiniaria; family Actinernidae; genus Actinernus; species Actinernus sp. WN-2022. The sequence goes on along the minus strand of JAOWCC010000560.1, from coordinate 18,007 downwards.
TTTTTTAATACTTTCTTTCTTTCTTTCTCTCTCACTTTCTTTCTCTCTTTCATTCTTTCTTTCTTCTCTCTATTTCGTACTTTCTTTCTTCTCTCTCTTGCATTCTTTCCTTAATACTTTCTTACTTTCCTTTTTTTATTTTTTTATGATATGCCAGGAAGCGCCAGCATGAATCAGGATGGGCCACAATGAATCAGAATAATGCAGTATGATGCAGGATGATGCAGGATGATGCAGGATGATGCAGGATGATGCAGGATGATGCAGGATGATGCAGGATGATGCAGGATGTTGCAGGATGATGCAGGATGATGCAAGAGGACGCGTTGTATTTATTTATTCATGTATTAATTTCCCTATGTATTTCTATTTCACTCTATTGCTTTCAATTTCTTTCAATTTCTTTCTTTCTTTCTCTCGCTCGCTTTTTTTAAAAAAATATCTTTTTTTAATACTTTCGTTCTTTCTTTCTCTCTCTCTTTCTTTCATTTTTCATACTTACTTTCTTCTCTCTTTTTCATTCTTTCTTTCATACTTTCTTTCTTTCTTGTTTTTGTTTTTTTCATGATGTGCCAGGAAGCGCCAGCATGATTCAGGATGGGCCACAATGAATCAGAATGATGCAGGATGATGCAGGATGATGCAGGATGATGCAGGATGATGCAGGATGGTTCAGGATGAGGCAGGATGATGCAGGATGATGCAGGATGATGCAGGATGATGCAGGATTATGCAGGATGATGCAGGATGATGCTGGATGATGCAGGCTGATGCAGGATGATGCAGGATGATGCAGGATGATGCAGGATGATGCAGGATGATGCAGGATGATGCAGGATGATGCAGGATGATGCAGGATGGTTCAGGATGATGCAGGATGATGAAGGATGATGCAGGATGATGCAGGATGATGTAGGATAATGCAGGATGATGCAGGGTGATGCAGGATTATGCAGGATGATGCAGGATGATGCAGGATGGTTCAGGATGATGCAGGATGATGCAGGAGGACGCGTTGTATTTATTTATTCATGTATTAATTTCCCTATGTATTTCTATTTCTTTTTTTATATTCTATTTCTTTCTATTTCTTTCTTTCTTTCTATCGTTTTCTTTCTTTTTTTAATACTTTCTTTCTTTCTTTCTCTCTCTCTTTCATTCTTTCTTTCATACTTTCTTTCTTCTCTCTCTTTCATACTTTCTTTCTTCTCTCTCTTACATTCTTCCTTCATACTTTCTAACTTTTTTTTTTTTTTTTCATGATATGCCAGGAAGCGCCAGCATGAATCAGGATGGGCCACAATGAATCAGAATGATGCAGGATGATGCAGGATGATGCAGGATGATGCAGGATGATGCAGGATGATGCAGGATGATGCAGGATGATGCAGGATGATGCAGGATGATGCAGGATGATGCAGGATGATGCAGGATGATGCAGGATGATGCAGGATGATGCAGGATGATGCAAGATGATGCAAGATGATGCAGGATGATGCAGGATGATGCAGGATGATGCAGGATGATGCAGGATGATGCAGGATGATGCAAGATGATGCAGGATGATGCAGGATGATGCAGGGTGGTGCAGAATGAAGCAGGTTGATGCAGGATGATGCAGAATGATGCAGGATGGTGCAGAATTATGCAGGATGATGCAAGATGATGCAGGATGATGCAGGATGATGCAGGGTGGTGCAGAATGAAGCAGGTTGATGCAGGATGATGCAGAATCATGCAGGATGGTACAGGATGATGCAAGTTCATGCAGGATGATGCATGATCTTGCATGATGATGCAGGATGATGCAGGAGGACGCGTTGTATTTATTTATTCATGTATTAATTTCCCTATGTATTTCTATTTCTTTTTTTAATTCTATTTGTTTCTATTTCTTTCTTTCTTTCACTCGTTTTCTATCTTTTTTTAATACTTTCTTTCTTTCTTTCTCTCTCTCTTTCTTTCCTTTTTTCATACTTTCTTTCTTCTCTCTATTTCGTACTTTCTTTCTTCTCTCTCTTGCATTCTTTCCTTAATACTTTCTTACTTTTTTTTTTTTTTTTCATGATATGCCAGGAAGCGCCAGCATGAATCAGGATGGCCCACAATGAATCAGAATAATGCAGTATGATGCAGGATGATGCAGGATGATGCAGGATGATGCAGGATGATGCAGGATGATGCAGGATGATGCAGGATGATGCAGGATGATGCAGGATGTTGCAGGATGATGCAGGATGATGCAAGAGGACGCGTTGTATTTATTTATTCATGTATTAATTTCCCTATGTATTTCTATTTCACTCTATTGCTTTCAATTTCTTTCAATTTCTTTCTTTCTTTCTCTCGCTCTCTTTCTTTTTTACAATTTCTTTTTTTAATTATTTCTTTCTTTCTTTCTCTCTCTCTTTCTTTCTTTTTTCATAGTTACTTTCTTCTCTCTCTTTCATTCTTTCTTTCATACTTTCTTTGTATCTTGTTTTTTTTTTCATGATGTGCCAGGAAGCGCCAGCACGAATCACGTTGGGCCAGAATGAATCAGAATGATGCAGGATGATGCAGGATGGTGCAGGATGATGCAGGATGATGCAGGATGATGCAGGATTATGCAGGATGATGCAGGATGATGCAGGATGATGCAGGATGATGCACGCTGATGCAGGATGATGCAGTATGGTTCAGGATGATGCAGGAGGACGCAGGAGGACGCGTTGTATTTATTTATTCATGTATTAATTTCCCTATGTATTTCTATTTCATTCTATTGCTTTCAATTTCTTTCAATTTCTTTCTTTCTTTCTCTCTCTCTTTCTTTCTTTTTTCATAGGTACTTTCTTCTCTCTCTTTCATTCTTTCTTTCATACTTTTTTTTTTTTTTTTTTTCATGATGTGCCAGGAAGCGCGAGCACGATCACGTTGGGCCAGAATGAATCAGAATGATGCAGAATGATGCAGGATGATGCAGGATGGTGCAGGATGATGTAGGATGATGCAGGATGATGCAGGATGATGCAGAATGATGCAGGATGATGCAGGATGATGCAGGATGATGCAGGATGATGCAGGATGATGCAGGATGATGCAGGATGATGCAGGATGATGCAGGATGATGCAGGATGATGCAGGATGATGCAGGATGATGCAGGATGATGCAGGATGATGCAGGATCATGCAGGATGATGCAGGATCATGCAGGATGATGCAGGATGATGCAGGATGATGCAGGATGATGCAGGATGATGCAGGATGATGCAGGATGATGCAGGCTGATGCAGGCTGATGCAGGATGATGCAGGATGATGCAGGATGATGCAGGATGATGCAGGCTGATGCAGGCTGATGCAGGATGGTTCAGGATGATGCAGGAGGACGCGTTGTATTTATTTATTCATGTATTAATTTCCCTATGTATTTCTATTTCACTCTATTGCTTTCAATTTCTTTCAATTTCTTTCTTTCTTTCTCTCGCTCTCTTTCTTTTTTACAATTTCTTTTTTTAATTATTTCTTTCTTTCTTTCTCTCTCTCTTTCTTTCTTTTTTCATAGTTACTTTCTTCTCTCTCTTTCATTCTTTCTTTCATATTTTCTTTGTTTCTTGGTTGTTTTTTTCATGATGTGCCAGGAAGCGCCAGCACGATCACGTTGGGCCAGAATGAATCAGAATGATGCAGGATGATGCAGTATGGTGCAGGATGATGCAGGATGATGCAGCATGATGCAGGATGTTGCAGGATGATGCAGGATGATGCAGGAGGACGCGTTGTATTTATTTATTCATGTATTAATTTCCCTATGTATTTCTATTTCACTCTATTGCTTTCAATTTCTTTCAATTTCTTTCTTTCTTTCTCTCGCTCTCTTTCTTTTTTACAATTTCTTTTTTTAATTATTTCTTTCTTTCTTTCTCTCTCTCTTTCTTTCTTTTTTCATAGGTACTTTCTTCTCTCTCTTTCATTCTTTCTTTCATACTTTTTTTTTTTTTTTTTTTTTTTCATGATGTGCCAGGAAGCGCGAGCACGATCACGTTGGGCCAGAATGAATCAGAATGATGCAGGATGATGCAGGATGGTGCAGGATGATGTAGGATGATGCAGGATGATGCAGGATGATGCAGAATGATGCAGGATGATGCAGGATGATGCAGGATGATGCAGGATGATGCAGGATGATGCAGGATGATGCAGGATGATGCAGGATGATGCAGGATGATGCAGGATGATGCAGGATGATGCAGGATGATGCAGGATGATGCAGGATGATGCAGGCTGATGCAGGCTGATGCAGGATGATGCAGGATGATGCAAGATGATGCAGGATGATGCAGGCTGATGCAGGCTGATGCAGGATGGTTCAGGATGATGCAGGAGGACGCGTTGTATTTATTTATTCATGTATTAATTTCCCTATGTATTTCTATTTCACTCTATTGCTTTCAATTTCTTTCAATTTCTTTCTTTCTTTCTCTCGCTCTCTTTCTTTTTTACAATTTCTTTTTTTAATTATTTCTTTCTTTCTTTCTCTCTCTCTTTCTTTCTTTTTTCATAGTTACTTTCTTCTCTCTCTTTCATTCTTTCTTTCATACTTTCTTTGTTTCTTGGTTTTTTATTTCATGATGTGCCAGGAAGCGCCAGCACGATCACGTTGGGCCAGAATGAATCAGAATGATGCAGGATGATCCAGGATGATGCAGGATGATGCAGGATGATGCAGGATGATGCAGGATGAGGCAGGATGATGCAGGATGAGGCAGGACGATGCAGGATGATGCAGAATGATGCAGGATGATGCAGTATGATGCAGAATGATGCAGGTTGATGCAGGATGATGCAGGATGATGCAGGATGATGCAGGATGATGCAGGATGATGCAGGATGATGCAGGATGATGCAGGATGATGCAGGATGATGCAGGATGATGCAGGATGATGCACGCTGATGCAGGATGATGCAGTATGGTTCAGGATGATGCAGGAGGACGCAGGAGGACGCGTTGTATTTATTTATTCATGTATTAATTTCCCTATGTATTTCTATTTCATTCTATTGCTTTCAATTTCTTTCAATTTCTTTCTTTCTTTCTCTCTCTCTTTCTTTCTTTTTACATACTTACTTTCCTCTCTCTCTTTCATTCTTTCTTTCATACTTTCTTTCTTTCTTGTTTTTGTTTTTTTCATGATGTGCCAGGAAGCGCCAGCACGAATCACGTTGGGCCAGAATGAATCAGAATGATGCAGGATGATGCAGGATGATGCAGGATGATGCAGGATGATGCAGGATGATGCAGGATGATGCAGGATGATGCAGGATGATGCAGGATGATGCAGGATGATGCAGGATGATGCAGGATGATGCAGGATGATGCAGGATGATGCAGGATGATGCAGGATGATGCAGGATGATGCAGGATGATGCAGGATGATGCAGGATGATGCAGGATGATGCAGGATGATGCAGGATGATGCAGGATGATGCAGGATGATGCAGGATGATGCAGGATGATGCAGGATGATGCAGGATGGTTCAGGATGATGCAGGAGGACGCGTTGTATTTATTTATTCATGTATTAATTTCCCTATGTATTTCTATTTCACTCTATTGCTTTCAATTTCTTTCAATTTCTTTCTTTCTTTCTCTCGCTCTCTTTCTTTTTTACAATTTCTTTTTTTAATTATTTCTTTCTTTCTTTCTCTCTCTCTTTCTTTCTTTTTTCATAGTTACTTTCTTCTCTCTCTTTCATTCTTTCTTTCATACTTTCTTTGTTTCTTGGTTTTTTATTTCATGATGTGCCAGGAAGCGCCAGCACGATCACGTTGGGCCAGAATGAATCAGAATGATGCAGGATGATGCAGGATGATGCAGGATGATGCAGGATGATGCAGGATGATGCAGGATGATGCAGGATGATGCAGGATGATGCAGGATGATGCAGGATGATGCAGGATGGTTCAGGATGATGCAGGAGGACGCGTTGTATTTATTTATTCATGTATTAATTTCCCTATGTATTTCTATTTCACTCTATTGCTTTCAATTTCTTTCAATTTCTTTCTTTCTTTCTCTCGCTCTCTTTCTTTTTTACAATTTCTTTTTTTAATTATTTCTTTCTTTCTTTCTCTCTCTCTTTCTTTCTTTTTACATACTTACTTTCCTCTCTCTCTTTCATTCTTTCTTTCATACTTTCTTTCTTTCTTGTTTTTTTTTCTTTTCATGATGTGCCAGGAAGCGCCAGCACGAATCACGTTGGGCCAGAATGAATCAGAATGATGCAGGATGATGCAGGATGGTGCAGGATGATGCAGGATGATGCAGGATGATGCAGGATGATGCAGGATGATGCAGGATGATGCAGGATGATGCACGCTGATGCAGGATGATGCAGTATGGTTCAGGATGATGCAGGAGGACGCAGGAGGACGCGTTGTATTTATTTATTCATGTATTAATTTCCCTATGTATTTCTATTTCATTCTATTGCTTTCAATTTCTTTCAATTTCTTTCTTTCTTTCTCTCTCTCTTTCTTTCTTTTTACATACTTACTTTCCTCTCTCTCTTTCATTCTTTCTTTCATACTTTCTTTCTTTCTTTTTTTTTTTTTTTTCATCATGTGGCTCATACTTACTTTCCTCTCTCTCTTTCATTCTTTCTTTCATACTTTCTTTCTTTCTTTTTTTTTTTTTTTTCATGATGTGCCAGGAAGCGCCAGCACGAATCACGTTGGGCCAGAATGAATCAGAATGATGCAGGATGATGCAGGATGATGCAGGATGATGCAGGATGATGCAGGATGATGCAGGATGATGCAGGATGATGCAGGATGATGCAGGATGATGCAGGATGATGCAGGATGATCCAGGATGATGCAGGATGATGCAGGATGATGCAGGATGATGCAGGATGATGCAGGATGATGCAGGATGATGCAGGATGATGCAGGATGATGCAGGATGATGCAGGATGATGCAGGATGATGCAGGATGATGCAGGATGATGCAGGATGATGCAGGATGATGCAGGATGATGCAGGATGATGCAGGATGATGCAGGATGATGCAGGATGATGCAGGATGATGCAGGATGATGCAGGATGATGCAGGATGATGCAGGATGATGCAGGATGATGCAGGATGATGCAGGATGATGCAGGATGATGCAGGATGATGCAGAATGATGCCGGTTGATGCAGGATGATGCAGGATGATGCAGGATGATGCAGGATGATGCAGGATGATGCAGGATGATGCAGGATGATGCAGGATGATGCAGGATGATGCAGGATGATGCAGGATGATGCAGGATGATGCAGGATGATGCAGGATGATGCAGGATGATGCAGGATGATGCAGGATGATGCAGGCTGATGCAGGATGATGCAGGATGATGCAGGATGATGCAGGATGATGCAGGATGATGCAGGATGATGCAGGATGATGCAGGATGATGCAGGATGATGCAGGATGATGCAGGATGATGCAGGATGATGCAGGATGATGCAGGATGATGCAGGATGATGCAGGATGATGCAGGATGATGCAGGATGATGCAGGATGATGCAGAATGATGCCGGTTGATGCAGGATGATGCAGGATGATGCAGGATGATGCAGGATGATGCAGGATGATGCAGGATGATGCAGGATGATGCAGGATGATGCAGGATGATGCAGGATGATGCAGAATGATGCAGGATGATGCAGGATGATGCAGGATGATGCAGGATGATGCAGGATGGTTCAGGATGATGCAGGAGGACGCGTTGTATTTATTTATTCATGTATTAATTTCCCTATGTATTTCTATTTCACTCTATTGCTTTCAATTTTTTCAATTTCTTTCTTTCTTTCTCTCGCTCTCTTTCTTTTTTACAATTTCTTTTTTTAATTATTTCTTTCTTTCTTTCTCTCTCTCTTTCTTTCTTTTTTCATAGTTACTTTCTTCTCTCTCTTTCATTCTTTCTTTCATACTTTCTTTGTTTCTTGGTTTTTTATTTCATGATGTGCCTGGAAGCGCCAGCACGATCACGTTGGGCCAGAATGAATCAGAATGATGCAGGATGATGCAGGATGATGCAGGATGATGCAGAATGATGCCGGTTGATGCAGGATGATGCAGGATGATGCAGGATGATGCAGGATGATGCAGGATGATGCAGGATGATGCAGGATGATGCAGGATGATGCAGGATGATGCAGGATGATGCAGAATGATGCAGGATGATGCAGGATGATGCAGGATGATGCAGGATGATGCAGGATGGTTCAGGATGATGCAGGAGGACGCGTTGTATTTATTTATTCATGTATTAATTTCCCTATGTATTTCTATTTCACTCTATTGCTTTCAATTTTTTCAATTTCTTTCTTTCTTTCTCTCGCTCTCTTTCTTTTTTACAATTTCTTTTTTTAATTATTTCTTTCTTTCTTTCTCTCTCTCTTTCTTTCTTTTTTCATAGTTACTTTCTTCTCTCTCTTTCATTCTTTCTTTCATACTTTCTTTGTTTCTTGGTTTTTTATTTCATGATGTGCCTGGAAGCGCCAGCACGATCACGTTAGGCCAGAATGAATCAGAATGATGCAGGATGATGCAGGATGATGCAGGATGATGCAGGATGATGCAGGATGATGCAGGATGATGCAGGATGATGCAGGATGATGCAGGATGGTTCAGGATGATGCAGGAGGACGCGTTGTATTTATTTATTCATGTATTAATTTCCCTATGTATTTCTATTTCACTCTATTGCTTTCAATTTCTTTCAATTTCTTTCTTTCTTTCTCTCGCTCTCTTTCTTTTTTACAATTTCTTTTTTTAATTATTTCTTTCTTTCTTTCTCTCTCTCTTTCTTTCTTTTTTCATAGTTACTTTCTTCTCTCTCTTTCATTCTTTCTTTCATACTTTCTTTGTTTCTTGTTTTTTTTTTTCATGATGTGCCAGGAAGCGCCAGCACGATCACGTTGGGCCAGAATGAATCAGAATGATGCAGGATGATGCAGGATGGTGCAGGATGATGCAGGATGATGCAGGATGATGCAGGATGATGCAGAATGATGCAGGATGATGCAGGATGATGCAGGATGATGCAGGATGATGCAGGATGATGCAGGATGATGCAGGATGATGCAGGATGATGCAGGATGATGCAGGATGATGCAGGATGATGCAGGATGATGCAGGATGATGCAGGATGATGCAGGATGATGCAGGATGATGCAGAATGATGCCGGTTGATGCAGGATGATGCAGGATGATGCAGGATGATGCAGGATGATGCAGGATGATGCAGGATGATGCAGGATGATGCAGGATGATGCAGGATGATGCAGGATGATGCAGGATGATGCAGGATGATGCAGGATGATGCAGGATGATGCAGGATGATGCAGGATGATGCAGGATGGTCCAGGATGATGCAGGAGGACGCGTTGTATTTATTTATTCATGTATTAATTTCCCTATGTATTTCTATTTCACTCTATTGCTTTCAATTTATTTCAATTTCTTTCTTTCTTTCTCTCGCTCTCTTTCTTTTTTACAATTTCTTTTTTTAATTATTTCTTTCTTTCTTTCTCTCTCTCTTTCTTTCTTTTTTCATAGGTACTTTCTTCTCTCTCTTTCATTCTTTCTTTCATGCTTTTTTTTTTTTTTTTTTTTTTTCATGATGTGCCAGGAAGCGCGAGCACGATCACGTTGGGCCAGAATGAATCAGAATGATGCAGGATGATGCAGGATGGTGCAGGATGATGTAGGATGATGCAGGATGATGCAGGATGATGCAGAATGATGCAGGATGATGCAGGATGATGCAGGATGATGCAGGATGATGTAGGATGATGCAGGATGATGCAGGATGATGCAGGATGATGCAGGATGATGCAGGATGATGCAGGATGATGCAGGATGATGCAGGATCATGCAGGATCATGCAGGATCATGCAGGATGATGCAGGATGATGCAGGATGATGCAGGATGATGCAGGATGATGCAGGATGATGCAGGATGATGCAGGATGATGCAGGCTGATGCAGGCTGATGCAGGATGATGCAGGATGATGCAGGATGATGCAGGCTGATGCAGGCTGATGCAGGATGGTTCAGGATGATGCAGGAGGACGCGTTGTATTTATTTATTCATGTATTAATTTCCCTATGTATTTCTATTTCACTCTATTGCTTTCAATTTCTTTCAATTTCTTTCTTTCTTTCTCTCGCTCTCTTTCTTTTTTACAATTTCTTTTTTTAATTATTTCTTTCTTTCTTTCTCTCTCTCTTTCTTTCTTTTTTCATAGTTACTTTCTTCTCTCTCTTTCATTCTTTCTTTCATATTTTCTTTGTTTCTTGGTTGTTTTTTTCATGATGTGCCAGGAAGCGCCAGCACGATCACGTTGGGCCAGAATGAATCAGAATGATGCAGGATGATGCAGTATGGTGCAGGATGATGCAGGATGATGCAGGATGATGCAGGATGATGCAGGATGATGCAGAATGATGCAGGATGATGCAGGATGATGCAGGATGATGCAGGATGATGCAGGTTGATGCAGGATGATGCAGGATGATGCAGGATGATGCAGGATGATGCAGGATGATGCAGGATGATGCAGGATGATGCAGGATGATGCAGGCTGATGCAGGCTGATGCAGGATGGTTCAGGATGATGCAGGAGGACGCGTTGTATTTATTTATTCATGTATTAATTTCCCTATGTATTTCTATTTCACTCTATTGCTTTCAATTTCTTTCAATTTCTTTCTTTCTTTCTCTCGCTCTCTTTCTTTTTTACAATTTCTTTTTTTAATTATTTCTTTCTTTCTTTCTCTCTCTCTTTCTTTCTTTTTTCATACTTACTTTCCTCTCTCTCTTTCATTCTTTCTTTCATACTTTCTTTCTTTCTTGTTTTTGTTTTTTTCATGATGTGCCAGGAAGCGCCAGCACGAATCACGTTGGGCCAAAATGAATCAGAATGATGCAGGATGATGCAGGATGATGCAGCACGAATCACGTTGGGCCAGAATGAATCAGAATGATGCAGGATGATGCAGTATGGTGCAGGATGATGCAGGATGATGCAGGATGATGCAGGATGATGCAGGATGATGCAGAATGATGCAGGATGATGCAGGATGATGCAGGATGATGCAGGATGATGCAGGATGATGCAGGATGATGCAGGATGATGCAGGATGATGCAGGATGATGCAGGATGATGCAGGCTGATGCAGGCTGATGCAGGATGGTTCAGGATGATGCAGGAGGACGCGTTGTATTTATTTATTCATGTATTAATTTCCCTATGTATTTCTATTTCACTCTATTGCTTTCAATTTCTTTCAATTTCTTTCTTTCTTTCTCTCGCTCTCTTTCTTTTTTACAATTTCTTTTTTTAATTATTTCTTTCTTTCTTTCTCTCTCTCTTTCTTTCTTTTTTCATACTTACTTTCCTCTCTCTCTTTCATTCTTTCTTTCATACTTTCTTTCTTTCTTGTTTTTGTTTTTTTCATGATGTGCCAGGAAGCGCCAGCACGAATCACGTTGGGCCAGAATGAATCAGAATGATGCAGGATGATGCAGGATGATGCAGCACGAATCACGTTGGGCCAGAATGAATCAGAATGATGCAGGATGATGCAGGATGATGCAGGATGATGCAGGATGATGCAGGATGATGCAGGATGATGCAGGATGATGCAGGATGATGCAGGCTGATGCAGGATGATGCAGGCTGATGCAGGATGATGGAGGCTGATGCAGGATGATGCAGGATGATGCAGGATGATGCAGGATGATGCAGGATGATGCAGGATGATGCAGGATGATGCAGGATGATGCAGGATGATGCAGGATGATGCAGGATGATGCAGGATGAGGCAGGATGATGCAGGATGATGCAGGATGATGCAGGATGATGCAGGATGATGCAGAATGATGCAGGTTGATGCAGGATGATGCAGGATGATGCAGGATGATGCAGGATGATGCAGGATGATGCAGGATGATGCAGGATGATGCAGGATGATGCAGGATGATGCAGGATGATGCAGGATGGTTCAGGATGATGCAGGAGGACGCGTTGTATTTATTTATTCATGTATTAATTTCCCTATGTATTTCTATTTCACTCTATTGCTTTCAATTTCTTTCAATTTCTTTCTTTCTTTCTCTCGCTCTCTTTCTTTTCACATACTTACTTTCCTCTCTCTCTTTCATTCTTTCTTTCATACTTTCTTTGTTTCTTGTTTATTATTTTTTTCATGATGTGCCAGGAAGCGCCAGCACGATCACGTTGGGCCAGAATGAATCAGAATGATGCAGGATGATGCAGTATGGTGCAGGATGATGCAGGATGATGCAGGATGATGCAGGATGATGCAGGATGATGCAGAATGATGCAGGATGATGCAGGATGATGCAGGATGATGCAGGATGATGCAGGATGATGCAGGATGATGCAGGATGATGCAGGATGATGCAGGATGATGCAGGATGATGCAGGATGATGCAGGATGATGCAGGATGATGCAGGCTGATGCAGGCTGATGCAGGATGGTTCAGGATGATGCAGGAGGACGCGTTGTATTTATTTATTCATGTATTAATTTCCCTATGTATTTCTATTTCACTCTATTGCTTTCAATTTCTTTCAATTTCTTTCTTTCTTTCTCTCGCTCTCTTTCTTTTTTACAATTTCTTTTTTTAATTATTTCTTTCTTTCTTTCTCTCTCTCTTTCTTTCTTTTTTCATACTTACTTTCCTCTCTCTCTTTCATTCTTTCTTTCATACTTTCTTTCTTTCTTGTTTTTGTTTTTTTCATGATGTGCCAGGAAGCGCCAGCACGAATCACGTTGGGCCGGAATGAATCAGAATGATGCAGGATGATGCAGGATGATGCAGCACGAATCACGTTGGGCCAGAATGAATCAGAATGATGCAGGATGATGCAGGATGATGCAGGATGATGCAGGATGATGCCGGATGATGCAGGATGATGCAGGATGATGCAGGATGATGCAGGCTGATGCAGGATGATGCAGGCTGATGCAGGATAATGCAGGCTGATGCAGGATGATGCAGGATGATGCAGGATGATGCAGGATGATGCAGGATGATGCAGGATGATGCAGGATGATGCAGGATGATGCAGGATGATGCAGGATGATGCAGGATGATGCAGGATGAGGCAGGATGATGCAGGATGATGCAGGATGATGCAGGATGATGCAGGATGATGCAGAATGATGCAGGTTGATGCAGGTTGATGCAGGATGATGCAGGATGATGCAGGATGATGCAGGATGATGCAGGATGATGCAGGATGATGCAGGATGATGCAGGATGATGCAGGATGATGCAGGATGGTTCAGGATGATGCAGGAGGACGCGTTGTATTTATTTATTCATGTATTAATTTCCCTATGTATTTCTATTTCACTCTATTGCTTTCAATTTCTTTCAATTTCTTTCTTTCTTTCTCTCGCTCTCTTTCTTTTTACATACTTACTTTCCTCTCTCTCTTTCATTCTTTCTTTCATACTTTCTTTGTTTCTTGTTTATTATTTTTTCATGATGTGCCAGGAAGCGCCAGCACGAATCACGTTGGGCCAGAATGAATCAAAATGATGCAGGATGATGCAGGATGGTGCAGGATGATGCAGGATGATGCAGGATGATGCAGGATGAGGCAGAATGATGCAGGCTGATGCAGGATGATGCAGGATGATGCAGGATGATGCAGGATGATGCAGGATGATGCAGGATGATGCAGGATGAGGCAGGATGAGGCAGGATGATGCAGGATGAGGCAGGATGATGCAGGATGATGCAGAATGATGCAGGATGATGCAGGATGATGCAGGATGATGCAAGATGATGCAGGATGATGCAGGATGATGCAGGATGATGCAGGATGATGCAGGATGATGCAGGATGATGCAGGATGATGCAGGATGATGCAGGATGATGCAGGATGATGCACGCTGATGCAGGATGATGCAGTATGGTTCAGGATGATGCAGGAGGACGCAGGAGGACGCGTTGTATTTATTTATTCATGTATTAATTTCCCTATGTATTTCTATTTCATTCTATTGCTTTCAATTTCTTTCAATTTCTTTCTTTCTATCTCTCTCTCTTTCTTTCTTTTTACATACTTACTTTCCTCTCTCTCTTTCATTCTTTCTTTCATACTTTCTTTCTTTCTTGTTTTTGTTTTTTTCATGATGTGCCAGGAAGCGCCAGCACGAATCACGTTGGGCCAGAATGAATCAGAATGATGCAGGATGATGCAGGATGATGCAGGATGATGCAGGATGATGCAGGATGATGCAGGATGATGCAGGATGATGCAGGATGATGCAGGATGATGCAGGATGATGCAGGATGATGCAGGATGATGCAGGATGATGCAGGATGATGCAGGATGATGCAGGATGATGCAGGATGATGCAGGATGATGCAGGATGATGCAGGATGATGCAGGATGATGCAGGATGATGCAGGATGATGCAGAATGATGCAGGATGATGCAGGATGATGCAGGATGATGCAGGATGATGCAGGATGATGCAGGATGATGCAGGATGATGCAGGATGATGCAGGATGATGCAGGATGATGCAGGATGATGCAGGATGATGCAGGATGATGCAGGATGATGCAGGATGATGCAGGATGATGCAGGATGGTCCAGGATGATGCAGGAGGACGCGTTGTATTTATTTATTCATGTATTAATTTCCCTATGTATTTCTATTTCACTCTATTGCTTTCAATTTATTTCAATTTCTTTCTTTCTTTCTCTCGCTCTCTTTCTTTTTTACAATTTCTTTTTTTAATTATTTCTTTCCTTTCTTTCTCTCTCTCTTTCTTTCTTTTTTCATAGGTACTTTCTTCTCTCTCTTTCATTCTTTCTTTCATATTTTCTTTGTTTCTTGGTTGTTTTTTTCATGATGTGCCAGGAAGCGCCAGCACGATCACGTTGGGCCAGAATGAATCAGAATGATGCAGGATGATGCAGTATGGTGCAGGATGATGCAGGATGATGCAGGATGATGCAGGATGATGCAGGATGATGCAGAATGATGCAGGATGATGCAGGATGATGCAGGATGATGCAGGATGATGCAGGATGATGCAGGATGATGCAGGATGATGCAGGATGATGCAGGATGATGCAGGATGATGCAGGATGATGCAGGATGATGCAGGCTGATGCAGGCTGATGCAGGATGGTTCAGGATGATGCAGGAGGACGCGTTGTATTTATTTATTCATGTATTAATTTCCCTATGTATTTCTATTTCACTCTATTGCTTTCAATTTCTTTCAATTTCTTTCTTTCTTTCTCTCGCTCTCTTTCTTTTTTACAATTTCTTTTTTTAATTATTTCTTTCTTTCTTTCTCTCTCTCTTTCTTTCTTTTTTCATACTTACTTTCCTCTCTCTCTTTCATTCTTTCTTTCATACTTTCTTTCTTTCTTGTTTTTGTTTTTTTCATGATGTGCCAGGAAGCGCCAGCACGAATCACGTTGGGCCAGAATGAATCAGAATGATGCAGGATGATGCAGGATGATGCAGCACGAATCACGTTGGGCCAGAATGAATCAGAATGATGCAGGATGATGCAGGATGATGCAGGATGATGCAGGATGATGCAGAATGATGCAGGATGATGCAGGATGATGCAGGATGATGCAGGCTGATGCAGGATGATGCAGGCTGATGCAGGATGATGCAGGCTGATGCAGGATGATGCAGGATGCTGCAGGATGATGCAGGATGATGCAGGCTGATGCAGGATGATGCAGGATGATGCAGGATGATGCAGGATGATGCAGGATGATGCAGGATGATGCAGGATGATGCAGGATGATGCAGAATGATGCAGGTTGATGCAGGATGATGCAGGATGATGCAGGATGATGCAGGATGATGCAGGATGATGCAGGATGATGCAGGATGATGCAGGATGATGCAGGATGGTTCAGGATGATGCAGGAGGACGCGTTGTATTTATTTATTCATGTATTAATTTCCCTATGTATTTCTATTTCACTCTATTGCTTTCAATTTCTTTCAATTTCTTTCTTTCTTTCTCTCGCTCTCTTTCTTTTTACATACTTACTTTCCTCTCTCTCTTTCATTCTTTCTTTCATACTTTCTTTGTTTCTTGTTTATTATTTTTTTCATGATGTGCCAGGAAGCGCCAGCACGAATCACGTTGGGCCAGAATGAATCAAAATGATGCAGGATGATGCAGGATGGTGCAGGATGATGCAGGATGATGCAGGATGATGCAGGATGAGGCAGGATGATGCAGGCTGATGCAGGATGATGCAGGATGATGCAGGATGATGCAGGATGATGCAGGATGATGCAGGATGATGCAGGATGATGCAGGATGAGGCAGGATGAGGCAGGATGATGCAGGATGAGACAGGATGATGCAGGATGATGCAGAATGATGCAGGATGATGCAGGATGATGCAGGATGATGCAGGATGATGCAGGATGATGCAGGATGATGCAGGATGATGCAGGATGATGCAGGATGATGCAGGATGATGCAGGATGATGCAGGATGATGCAGGCTGATGCAGGATGATGCAGGATGATGCAGGATGATGCAGGATGGTTCAGGATGATGCAGGAGGACGCGTTGTATTTATTTATTCATGTATTAATTTCCCTATGTATTTCTATTTCACTCTATTGCTTTCAATTTCTTTCAATTTCTTTCTTTCTTTCTCTCGCTCTCTTTCTTTTTTACAATTTCTTTTTTTAATTATTTCTTTCTTTCTTTCTCTCTCTCTTTCTTTCTTTTTTCATAGTTACTTTCTTCTCTCTCTTTCATTCTTTCTTTCATACTTTCTTTGTTTCGTTTTTTTTTTTTTTCATGATGTGCCAGGAAGCGCGAGCACGATCACGTTGGGCCAGAATGAATCAGAATGATGCAGGATGATGCAGGATGGTGCAGGATAATGCAGGATGATGCAGGATGATGCAGGCTGATGCAGGATGATGCAGGATGATGCAGGATGATGCAGGATGATGCAGGATGATGCAGGATGATGCAGGATGATGCAGGATGATGCAGGATGATTCAGGATGATGCAGGATGATGCAGGCTGATGCAGGATGATGCAGGATGATGCAGGATGATGCAGGATGATGCAGGATGATGCACGCTGATGCAGGATGATGCAGTATGGTTCAGGATGATGCAGGAGGACGCAGGAGGACGCGTTGTATTTATTTATTCATGTATTAATTTCCCTATGTATTTCTATTTCACTCTATTGCTTTCAATTTCTTTCAATTTCTTTCTTTCTTTCTCTCGCTCTCTTTCTTTTTTACAATTTCTTTTTTTAATTATTTCTTTCTTTCTTTCTCTCTCTCTTTCTTTCTTTTTTCATAGTTACTTTCTTCTCTCTCTTTCATTCTTTCTTTCATACTTTCTTTGTTTCTTGGTTTTTTATTTCATGATGTGCCAGGAAGCGCCAGCACGATCACGTTGGGCCAGAATGAATCAGAATGATGCAGGATGATGCAGGATGATGCAGGATGATGCAGGATGATGCAGGATGATGCAGGATGATGCAGGATGATGCAGGATGATGCAGGATGGTTCAGGATGATGCAGGAGGACGCGTTGTATTTATTTATTCATGTATTAATTTCCCTATGTATTTCTATTTCACTCTATTGCTTTCAATTTCTTTCAATTTCTTTCTTTCTTTCTCTCGCTCTCTTTCTTTTTTACAATTTCTTTTTTTAATTATTTCTTTCTTTCTTTCTCTCTCTCTTTCTTTCTTTTTTCATAGTTACTTTCTTCTCTCTCTTTCATTCTTTCTTTCATACTTTCTTTGTTTCTTGTTTTTTTTTTTCATGATGTGCGAGGAAGCGCCAGCACGATCACGTTGGGCCAGAATGAATCAGAATGATGCAGGATGATGCAGGATGGTGCAGGATGATGCAGGATGATGCAGGATGATGCAGGATGATGCAGGATGATGCA
>JAOWCC010000559.1:0-27230 GCA_030867875.1 Actinernus sp. WN-2022 | reverse complement strand
ACAGAATTGTTATCTAAATTAATTAGAAGTCTGTTTAATGATTCTCAAGAGAATATGGAACAACAGAAAATTCCCGATTTCACCGGGGGGTAAGGAGGAGAGGGGAGGGGTACTCTCAACAAAGTTTTATACTGGGAGGCTCCACACACCGAGGTCCAAACCCTTACCCTTTTATGTACCATTTTGGACAGAAATGGTAACCCTTAAATCATATACCTTTTAATACTAAACTTTTCACTTGAGTGAGTAATTACCCCCTTAAAATACTCGAATGAATCAGCCATTAGGTGCATCTGTTAGAGATATTTTGAAAGGCCCTTTCTAAATACCCTAACCCCCCCAGCATTTGATTCACATTATGAGCTGTGGCCGAGTGTGGAAATATAATCCAATAATTAGTTGCTGTTAAATTGTTGGCAATGTGGTCCGAATTAAAAATATGTTGAACAAATTTGAAAAAAATATTTCCACATATACATTTTTTAAATTGGATACAAGTATGAGCCATTTTGGGTGTGGGCGCCACCATCTTTGATCTGATGACGTCACACGGTTGTCCCTATTGTTACACAACAAAAGGTCTATTGTTTTTGACAATAGGGACAGCCGTGAAACGTCACCAGAGCCAAGATGGCAGCACCCAAACCCAGACACGGTCATACTTGTATCGATTTTTTTTGGGTAACTAAAATGTATTTTCCAATTTTTTCAACATATTTTTAATTTAGACCACATTGCCAACAACTGAACAGCAACTTACAAGTTTCAACAGTTGGGGTTCCCTTTATAGGGTTTGAGATGGACAGTTGAAGTAAAAAAGAACTGAACGGCAAGAGTTGAACCACTTCTTATTCATGATCAGTACTTATATCTGCTCAAATACCCTAAAACTTGGGAAACACAATAATTTCAATGTGGCATTTTTTGTTTTAAATTAATTAGCACTGAATTTGTGTCAATTTGCACACTCCATCTTTACAAAATGGCTCAATATTATTTTGATACGATTTTAAAACCTGGTTATAATTACATTGAGTTGACCCCCCCCCCCCCCCCCCCCCCTAGCTAGGCCATGTTTTTCTTTAAAAACCTAATTGCATTCTCATGAAGGCTCATATTTTCTGTCCCTTGTTTTCCCACGTCATAAATATCTGCAAGATTATAAGAACCTGTTTGAACCTTCAATAGATTGGGATTTTTTTTTGAAAAGAGCATTTTGAAGTTTGCTCATTATACCACCCATTAAAATAAGCTTGTACCCTGTGGGGCATTGCAATTCTTTTCACCTATCTGCATGCTAGCCGGTTTCCAATAACTAATTCTACTGGCCAAAACTGTGCGAGAGTAAGTACACAACAACTTTTTTGTTGAAGCTAGACAATCATTAAAGTTTATTTCAATTGATATCAATTTTGTGCACACATTAATTTTTACAATGACTTATAATGCTCCATTCACACCAAAGCTTTAAATCATCATTTAAAATCTGTTTAATTTAGAAACAAGTTTAAAATAATATATATATGTTACCACATTGTACTTGCTGATGCAAACTATATAGTTGCAACCTGATCTGATAGCTAGAGTACCTGCATGGCTAAACAAGCTGACAGTTCGATGTAACGTTTACCCCGTGTTACTTAAAGCACATTCAAGATATATAGGGGTTAGGTAAACAAACAGTTTTAGTTGGTGTGAATGGGGCATAAATTAGTTTGCAATAATAATCCCTGACATACCCTTGAGATTCTCTCTCTCTCTCTCTCTCTCTCTCAAATATGTTGAACAAATTTGAAAAAAATATTTCCACATATACATTTTTTAAATTGGATACAAGTATGAGCCATTTTGGGTGTGGGCGCCACCATCTTTGATCTGATGACGTCACACGGTTGTCCCTATTGTTACACAACAAAAGGTCTATTGTTTTTGACAATAGGGACAGCCGTGAAACGTCACCAGAGCCAAGATGGCAGCACCCAAATTGAAGCACCCAAACCCAGACACGGTCATACTTGTATCAATTTTTTTTGGGTAACTAAAATGTATTTTCCAATTTTTTCAACATATTTTTAATTTAGACCACATTGCCAACAACTGAACAGCAACTTACAAGTTTCAACAGTTGGGGTTCCCTTTATAGGGTTTGAGATGGACAGTTGGAGTAAAAAAGAACTGAACGGCAAGAGTTGAACCACTTCTCATTCATGATCAGTACTTATATCTGCTCAAATACCCTAAAACTTGGGAAACACAATAATTTCAATGTGGCATTTTTTGTTTTAAATTAATTAGCACTGAATTTGTGTCAATTTGCACACTCCATGTTTACAAAATGGCTTTATTATTATTTTGATCCGATTTTAAAACCTGGTTATAATTACATTGAGTTGACCCCCCCCCCCCCTAGCTAGGCCATGTTTTTCTTTAAAAACCTAATTGCATTCTCATGAAGGCTCATATTTTCTGTCCCTTGTTTTCCCACGTCATAAATATCTGCAAGATTATAAGAACCTGTTTGAACCTTCAATAGATTGGGATTTTTTTTTTAAAAGAGCATTTTGAAGTTTGCTCATTATACCACCCATTAAAATAAGCTTGTACCCTGTGGGTAAAACTGGCCAAAACTGTGCGAGAGTAAGTACACAACAACTTTTTTGTTGAAGCTAGACAATCATTAAAGTTTATTTCAATTGATTTCACTTTTGAGCATACAATAATTTTTACAATGACTTATAATGCTCCATTCACACCAAAGCTTTAAATCATCATTTAAAATCTGTTTAATTTAGAAACAAGTTTAAAATAATATATATATGTTACCACATTGTACTTGCTGATGCAAACTATATAGTTGCAACCTGATCTGATAGCTAGAGTACCTGCATGGCTAAACAAGCTGACAGTTCGATGTAACGTTTACCCCGTGTTACTTAAAGCACATTCAAGATATATAGGGGTTAGGTAAACAAACAGTTTTAGTTGGTGTGAATGGGGCATAAATTAGTTTGCAATAATAATCCCTGACATACCCTTGAGATTCTCTCTCTCTCTCTCTCTCTCAATCCTGTTTCCAGAACTTATAAGGATACCTATCAGGACAATGGTTCATAAATGTAATGGAACAAATAATTATCATGGATCATTAATGGGTGCAATACCCTGGAGTGGGTACTGGGTTCGAATCATGCATGAAAGCAAAATCAATGGGTCGGTCTGACTTGGCAGCCTTTTGTCTTGTTTTGTTCATTTCTGCTTTGTAAAACAGTCAATATAAACAGAAATTATAAAACTTCAAAAGAATGCAGTCTAATTACTTTGTAGCAATCGAAGGGTTGCGTGCAACAAGGGCGTACGTGACTCCTGATCACGTTCTAAATTTTGCATTGGAAAGAAACTTACACCCATTTTGCACACAGCCCTTCAATCGAAAGCTATGACACTCACATTTCACTTTTTACGTGGTTTTATCTGACAAGGTTGGTTTTCTTATGTGCTGACCTGAGTGCTCAATTTTGCTGACCAGTGTAGATGAAAAGTGCAATAGTCCCGAATATTGCATAATTAAGGTCTGCACACAGTATAAACAACTAATGTTACTGCCTCTTTCTGGAGTCTGAGCATCAACTCGTCTGAGTGCAGATTAAGGCATATATGTTCCAAATCAGAGTTTGTGCCACCATGCATTTAAATTGCATAAATCAAGGTCTTGATCCAAATTATAATCACTACATTATAACTCTAACCAGCACAATGACAATTAATGGACAACTGATCTGCATCAAAATACTGGACACTATTATTATTATTGTCTGTTTTCTGCTGCTGATATTGGAAGAAAAAACACAGCAAGCAAGCTACACCTACACTACTGTTTTGATGTACATGCATGAACTACATTCCCTTGACAGCCTTGTGAATTGTCCTGGCAGATGTTGACAGCAAATATTGGCCTGAATTGTTTTTTGCTTGAGTCATCTTGACAGCATGCAAGCTATGAGTCGACTCAATCCATGGTGATCCATCAAATTCGAGGCTGTACCTGTTTGAATTTGTCTGTTTGTACCAAAGCAAAGACACGTCTATGTCACTGACATAGTGTTGAACTCTACCGACCAACAACTTTGGTTCTTTCAGTGTGCTCCCTTCTTCAACAAGAGCAACGAATTGACCAGGCTGGAACTCTCGTTCTTTCGAGGGTCTTGGGGGGGGCTCTTCTCGATTGACCTCGGATTGAGAAATGGTTTCTGAACATTGACGTGCAAATGCAACCGCTTCATCTTTTTTCTCTGCACTCGTCCTTTTGTCATAAGTTTTCTGGGCCTGTTCTCTTGAGTGACGAAGTGCCAAAGCTAAACTGGTCTTCAGTGAGTCAGAGCAATTTCTGTAAAGCAATAATAATTCATTTAACCTATATGCAGCGTTAATTACTTTTTACTTTTCCAATATGACGATCAACTTGATAGTCATAAATATTTTCCAATAATAAAACACATGCCCGAGTAATCTTATCTGGGCATCAGATAGCCCTTGATCTGCGGCATGCGAGGCAGCTTAAGCCCCTATATTCAAAAAATGTGCCCTTTATAACAGGAGGGATCTAGTCCACAATGTTTAATGACCAAAGAAAGAAGTGATGCAATGGTTTGTTTTGTTTTGCTAGTCAGACTGAAAAAGTGGACCAGGAGTGTATAACCTCTGAGGACCAAATACTCCAGCATTATCCCAACAGGACATGATGTGTATGATGTATGTACCTATGTTACAGTACAATGGTGTATGGAGGGGGGGGGGGGGGGGAGAGAGGAGATAGATTGACAGAAGTCCTCAATGAAAATGTCCCATAAATCTTCATTTTGCACCCCCCTAATTTCCAGGACCAGTCCCAGTTAATGTGTTTAGAATACGCCTGTTTCAAAATAGGTTGATCAGAACGAAGAATTAACTACGAGCATTGAACAATAGTTCTATTTTCTTTGAATCATTGAACCATAGGGCCTTATTGTTCATTGTTTATAGTTAGTTCTTCGTTCTGATCAACCTTGTTTGAAATTTAAGGTGTATATGCATTAGGTTAAAAGACTGTTGCTTTGAATGAAGTACTGTCCATTCAAATGCTTTGATATTTATATTTATTTAGAAGATTATTATGTAATACAACATGATGGCTGCAACCCAAACTCAAATTTCATTTGACTTAATATCTCACCTACCATTTCACAATCTTAGTGAAAGAGATTTTCAGGCAGTAACCGGTCATTGGCACTTTGATCTTAATATAATAGACAATGATCTATACAACTTATCTCCTAATCCTGATAAATTTGACGATGTAGACCCTGACTTAATACTTACTACTCCAGTCTCAAACTATTATTCTCTAGCTCAACTAAATAATGTCCTAGATAGATCTAATTCTAATAGTTTATCCTTTTTCCACTGCAATGTCAGAAGCTTAACAAATAATTTAACTCTTTTGAATGACATATTATTCTCTCTCAACAGAAAACCTGATATTATAGCTGTAACTGAAACTAAATTAAACGACCAAACCATATCCAACATTAACCTAGTTAATTATAATTTTCTTCACACTGATTCAGTCACTATGGCTGGTGGAGCTGGAATATATATTTCTAAGCAACTGAAATCAATCCCAAGACCAGATATACAATTTACAACCTCGCTCAAGTTGAATCATGCTGGACAGAACTTGATACAGGTGCAGGGAAAGTAAATATTATGATTGGATGCATTTATAGACATGCACCCCAAATCTAACTTATCGGAATTTATTATTCGGTTAGAAGAACTTATTAAGCAATTTAATCAACAAAAATACCAAGTCTATATCTTAGGAGATATGAATATTAATTTCCTTAAGTATATAGATCATTTGCAGACTGAAGAATACCTTGATATGCTTTATACTAATAGCTTTCTTCCATTAATTACTAAACCAACACAATTAACTGACCATTCAGCAACCTTAATTGATCACATTTATACAAATGCGCCTATTCAAGATACTACATGCAGCTGGCATTGCTACAGTTGATATTTCTGATCATTTGCCTATTTTTTGTTTATTAAATACATCAGTCAAAAGATTTAATACTAATCTTTATATTAGAGATTACAGTAAATTTAATAAGGATCAATATTTAGCTAACATAGATTCTATTAATTGGCATTCTATTTTTAATGACAACAATGATTTAAATGAAAAGGCCATTAAAACAATCAATGCAATTGATAATATTGTCAATAAACTTGCTTCTAGATCTAAAAGAAAAGAGTTAACTAAACCCTGGCTCACTAAAGGAATATTAAAATCAATTAAAACTAAACAAAAAATGTATCGTACACACTTCTTATCTAAAAATACTACCCTAATTAAAAAATACAAACAATACTCAAACATGCTTAACCGAATTAAAACTAAATCTAAGAAAGACTATTTTACTAGATCATTTCAAATGTATAAAGACAACCTGAAACATACCTGGAAATTAATAGGCACGCTCATCAAGCGTAAGATGAAAGGCCACTTATGCCCAGCCAGACTTGTTATAAATGGAAAAACATACACAAACCAACGAGATATTGCTGAGCAATTCAATTCCTACTTTACCAATATAGGCCCAAACCTAGCTAATGCAATCGAGCATAGCAAAAAACCTAGGCATTTTATATAAATTACGAAATTACCTGAATCTACATATGCTAAAACAGCTTTACTACTCACTTATTTATCCATATCTGAATTATGCTGTCTTGAGCTGGGGTAATACATATAAAAGTAAACTCACAAAACTTCGTACCAAGCAAAATAAATGTATTCGTAGTATGTTTTTTGCACATAACAGAGACAATACTGACATATATTATAATATGCTCAGCCTCCTTAAGTTAGAAAATATTTTCAAATTAAAGTCTGCAGTTTTTGCTCACTCCATCAGCAATAATGCATTAGGAATTCCAACTGTATTTTCTAATTTCCTAACTCCAGTTTCAGCTGTTCACAATTATAACACCAGATATGCTGCTAAAAGCAATTTTTACATACCAAAAGTCAGAACAAATTATGGTAAATTCACCATTAAATACTCTGCTTCGAAAATATGGGAAACTGTCCCTCATAGACTTAAAAACCTACCCAGCAAATTATTTAAACAAAAATACAAAGCATACCTTCTAAGTTGTCAGTCTGCCTGATATTAAATATTCATACAGTCTACCAAATGAATGCTCTTTAATAGTCAATATTTATTATGTCTCTCCACTTGTGTCAATACTATAGCAATCTGATATTACTTTTCTTAATATTTTTCAGCTATATCTTTCAGTATTATAATCACCTTTAATGTCTGTTCAATGTATATATAAATATTTATTTCTGTTAATTTACTTGTATTATTTTAGTGATTAATTGTTATCTCATTATTATCTAGCTATTGCACAAATACTGTATGTTTATGCTTTCTTTTCTTTCCTTTTTCTCCTTTTCTGCTATATTGTATATACTGAGCTCAGATATTCATAATCTATAGTTACACATAGACAGTAGTCAACTCGAAAGCCTCGGCTACTTTGACTACTGCACACATATTCCTATCATAGCTCTCTTTTAATTCTATATTATTATATTACTTATCTTAAAATACTTTAGATTTTGCTTACCTGATTATGTAAACAGTGTGGAAATAAAATTGAATTGAATGTATGCTTTGAATAAACTGAGTTCAAAATCACAGACCAAAATAGAAGGATGGATCCAGCTTGTACACATAATTTGTTGTCCCAATCGAGATCATACACTGTATGTGACATTTAATGCTTAAAAAATTTGTTCTCCAGTAAGATAAGTAATGGTACATTAATTTCTTCTTTGGGATAGAGAAAAACAAGAAAATATTACACAAGGGAAAAGTCAGGTGAGCTGAATTGGGGCAACAAATGTGCATCAAGCTAGAGCGGTTGAAATATTTATTGGTCTTCTCACCTAGCATGTCTATTATTGCTGCAATAATTACCGCTAAAAAGTTTTTAGAAGAATAAAACTCACCGTTGAGAGTATGCATACGTAACAAACGATGACCGGAGCCCATTGACCGATATTTCCACACCAGTAAGCTTGAAAAAGACTCGTTTCAAGTGCTTTGTGAAAGCAGGCCCAGAGAAAGGAGCTCCACTAGATGCCTGGTCAAGGGAGAAATACAGAAAGAGACAAGGTTACATATAACATGTAAGGTGTGATTATGTGAATGAACATTCACCTTTAAGGGTGAAGCTTTGGGTTAACGTGGAAATATATTAACCCTCGAGGGTGAATATTTTGTCAAATTCATTCCAAAGGGGTTAATTTTTACAGGAATTAACAACTTGCCCAAGGGGTTGCATGCTATTGAATCAACCACATGATCAGGGCTAGATTTTGTCCCTGACAGTCAACAACAAACACTTGTTTTATTTCACCCTGCACCAGGGTGAATGACATCTACACAAAATGAGTCACATGGAGTATTCACCCTCAGCCTAAATTAATACACAATATATTAGGCCAGTTACAACTGTTTGGAAATGGTGAAACACATGCACACAGCTGCCCAATATCATTCATTGATAATTTGAAATGAGTCAACTCCAGGGTAATAATTAACTGACATGATTTGTAAACAATCTGACTTGTGTTCTTAACTCACCAAAAAAACACAATTTTGGTCATCTGTTGTATGGCATAGCTGTGCTCTGTACGTCTTTAGATATTCTTGTATTATCCTGGTCAGCTCGCTTCCTTCCTGCAATGTAGAAACGTCGGACTAATCATTCAAAGCTTTTTTCACTTCTGCTAGCTGTTAGTCACCCTGTCACATATTGACTGCAGGTGAAATGTTTCTTGATTTGAGTATTGTATGCATCCACAAGGTTGCATCTTCAAAATGCCACTGAATGTGAGGTCTGCAACCCAGAAAATTACTGTAATTTATTTCTCCTTATGAATGAAACTGTTATTTGATTTTAATTGAACATTTGCAGTAATCTACAATGACATCATAGATCATTATGAAAGGTCATGCATGTATCTCGTCTACAATGTACCATGTTATTGTTTTTGTATAATAAATTATTCTGGGGTTGACGTCAAATTCATTGGCATTTTGGAGCCCTCTATGACTCATACATGCAGATGCCACACTCAAATAAAAAAAACCATTCTACCATTCAACTGCACGATCACTTGATACAGAATCGAAATTTGTAGTAAAAACGTTAATTTTCAAATTAACTTTATTAAGTTTACAAACTTAATAAAGTTAATTTGAAAATTTGGCCCTTTATGTAGACAGCAGACAATATTGCTTACCTCCACGGTGACCTGGTCATGCCCAAAATATTTTTTTGTCTTGTAATCTTGAAAGTGTAGAGTTAAACTTCCACTGCTATTGAGCAGTAGGACATTCTTCCCAGTAAAATCCCTAGCATTGAATTGCTGTTGTGGACTTTCTCTGCAGATGCGAAGCGTTCTGATCTCCAGAGCTCTCGCCGGTGGTAATTCACAGTACATTGCCAATAACACAAGATCCATGCACTCTCTCGCCTTGCTTAGTCCCTTAGCCATCTCAAATTTCTGCCGTTGCATCGTCATACACCCCACAATCTGTTCCCTATAGAGAAATTTCATTTCATTAGAAACTTTTTGTCAATTCAGTTGCAAAATAATATAAACTCAAATTAGTATACAAATGTGCAATTATTTGAATTATTATACAATATGCAATTTTATTCTGACAGAAGCATGCAAATAAATGTATTGGGCATTCAACATACAAATTATGCATGTGATCATGCTGTGTGGACAATAACACGTGGGATATCTATCTATCTCACAGAGCAAAGCCATGTTTTGTCCGATGTGAGCTCTCTTTTTCGTAACCATGCATGCTGTCCTTAAGCTAATAGTTACTAAATCATTCGATGATGCCCAGTCATATTGTTTTCTCTCTGCACTCTGCAACACCACTTACTGCAGCCAGCAGACTGTGCACAATTTTATTATTATTGCAGCCGTGATTATATAACTTACTGACCAGCTATAAGCTAGCTGGCACACTACGTATTGATAATGTCAGTACGTACCAATCTAACCAGCGGTTCATTGCCTTTAGTTCATGGGTAGTGCTGGGACGTTCCAAATCTCCTTGCTTCTGTAAATGCGTGGCCGTTTTTCTCAGCTGATTGATGAGAGGAACATCACTGTAGGAAGGTGCCGAGCTCCGGTGAAGATATTTGAGCATGTAGAGAATACCACCCACATGATTAGAAACGGTACTTGGGTTCAGTTTCCTGCTGTCCTGTGTGTTTGAGTGAAAATGACAAGTGATGAGAATTAAGCCTGTCAGTAAACAAATGAATGGCTCTAAAATGAATAAATGGCTCTTCTCATCATTCACAGTGACCAATTAAGTTCAAATTCTTTGTTTTTGTTCTACAATGCAATAATTACGTACCCCAATAATTACAAGTAGTCCCACAGTAAGTGTTCTGCTTATAGGGGGATTTAGCATCAAAGAGGCATGGTGATCGAATGTTAGCTAGGTTATATACTCACAGTTAAGTAAATCAGATACCCTTCTATGCAGCTTGAATTTTGGAAGACGGAGTCGCCAAGACTGCCCAAGGGCATGTTTCGTTCCGAGTGCAGATATCCTAAGTAGCCTGACAATATAGAAGGAATGAAAGAAAAATAATATTAAAATTAGCTGTGATTCATTCCAAAGGTCGGTAGATCGACTTGGAGCTCATGGTTACATATTGCTTACACTTTTTGAGACCATATGTCAAAGGGAGATTATAACAATAAGGGTTGCTAGGTAACCCAACACATGCACGACAGAGAAAGCATTGTATACCTGCAGAGGTATCTTCCCTTTCGAAGAGATCTCTGCTAGAAGGGAACCTACAATCTTGCAATACGTACCAAACAAATGAAGCTATACTTACAACATATTCTCTCTTGAACTTTGGAGAAGGTGGCGTTGGATATAGGTGGACCGAGACGTTCTAAATTGAGAGTCTTTGTGAAAAAGTTATTGGCATCTGAGAGCAATTTTGAGACTGTATATGGCATCTGATCAAGGGTTAGCGCGTATGCAGTACTATTCTTTCGTTGCTTCTTGCAAGGTCTTTGGTGATGATCTTCTTGAGAGCTGAGAGGAAGTGATACGCTTTTGGCTTGGATGGGCTTTGTTTCATTGAAAATTTGTTCCACGTCGCTTAGCTTATGCTCCAATTCCACCACACTATCAGAGGAAGTGCTACTGCTGTCCTCGTCCGAACTAGGAGAATATGGAGGGCTTAGGGAAGAGGAGAAGTCGGAGGAATATTCGGGCACAATGTCGAGGTGAGGATTTGCTGATGGCACATACACATCGGGCTCACTTTCGCTTGTGCTGTCGTTGGCAAAACTGCCCTGTACTGGAGCTGTATCTCCTACGGACTGTTCCCCCTCCGACGATTCGTAATTCACTATCTTCGGCTGTGGAGAGGCGAAAGACCTGCTCTCGTCCATTTCCTCGACCGATCACGCGAAGTGCGATGAAGATTTTGGCTTTAGCACGTGCGCTGACTGATGCATGATGGTAGGCGGGAAGACTAGGTTTGTTTACGTTTGTGCGGGCTACCTGTGTCGGAGTAGATCTGGGTCGAGAATGTTATTTCTGCTTTTTTCGTGGGAAGAGGGTCATTTGAGGAGCTAAAAAACTGTGCCCGTAGTTCTATAGGACTCTAGGTTCGCGCTGGTACATGTTTCTTATTTGTAAGTGTTGAGTTTATGTGGTAAGTTAAGTGGCGGTGAAAAAGGCGAGAATTTCGGCCATTTGAACTGAAACTGATTGCAATTTCTCTTTTTTGGGGCCCCTTTAGATCTGTTCGTTGGATATGTCCGTTGTCTATTATTTTTGTTGGCGATGAACTGATGTAGTGCTAAATCAGGTATGGCTAAAATGTGTATAAATATTTGCATAAGTTAAATAGATAAATACAATGACCTATTTGTGGCGTGGAAATATGCCCTGATATTTCGTCGGCGGACACAAGAGAACAGTTGCCGAGAGCTTCGGGGATGAGATAATCTCAGTCCAAGAACAAATATGAATGTTGTTTTTATATCAGCTGCATTGTTATTTACAGTTTGATTGCCTGCCGTAACACGTGGCAAACAAGCTAGTCGAGAGCGCGCGTGTGTCCGTATCGTGTACATAACGCCATACTTCCGGTCCGAATGTTAATTGCTTATTTGGCTAGAAATACAGCATCTTTTGCCAAGTGCGACTATTGGCGGTAAAGGTGTTGTGTTGTAGATCGCGCCTGCCTATGTCTCTTGAAGCTTTGAAGGTTTAAGAATTGAGTATAGCGGTTCAAGGTAATCCGTGACTGCACTGCGTTACTTGAGCGTTGGTGGTAACGTGTACATAACGCCATACTTCCGGTCCGAATGTTAATTGCTTATTTGGCTAGAAATACAGCATCTTTTGCCAAGTGCGACTATTCGCGGTAAAGGGGTTGTGTTGTAGTTCGCGCCTGCCTATGTTTCTTGAAGCTTTGAAGGTTTAAGGATTGAGTATAGCGGTTTAAAGGTAAGGTATTGGTGAGGCGTAGGATTAAATGTGTGAGATACCTGTGGTTTATTGGACAGACGATGGCCTGGAACGGTAACGATGCCATTTGGGTTGATATGGTGCCATATTGATGCGAAATGGAAGGCTAATTTGAAGGTTTTGGAGATGTGGCGACTAGACAGGAAGAATGTAGAGGTGACATAACTGTTTAGGCCAAAAGAACGACTCTATTTCATACTCTATATATCGCTCAGTACATGGCGGTAGGTTTATAATCAGTAATTAACCAAATATATGTATGTCGTAGCGGTGTTTGGAAAAGAAAGAGTTGTAAGTGTAAGCTTGGAATTGTGTGATACTAAATTTGTGTGGGCAATATTTTAATATTAACGTGCTTCGCCGGTTTATAGTGATCGGGCATAAATGATGCACTAGTCAATTGAAACTCCGCGGGCCCCCTGACCCCGGGGACATAGCGGGGAATGTAACATTTATACAGTGTTACATTTTGCCCTTTTCCCCGCCCATGGGGGAGAGTTGGCTGTTACAATACCCGCCCCTATGGTCCCGGCATGTGCTTCAGAATTTTCAATTGGGAGGTGGCATTGATAAATTGAATATACATAAGCTTAAATCTGTTATTCCATTATTTGAAAAAAATACATTTTCTGTAGCACATCACTAGCGGTGCAGGGGAGGGGTTTCGGGGATTGCAACACCCACTTGATTCCTGTAAATCACTGTAAATTCATTTTTAAAATCTCTAGATTAAAAAAAGTCCTTTTGCAAACAACCCTTTCACAAAATCCTGGATCCCGCCCCTGTACATTTTCTATTACTATACATGCTTTCCGTACTTTTACAGTCTCCACCATTGTCTTGTTTATCAGAAACCGTTGTCTGTCAACAAAAAAACAACAACGATGCGACAAAGGAATATAAAGGAAATGTCATGCAGCTGCGTTTAAATATATTTAAGTAACGATCCGTGTAAAAAGTACGACAAAATCCATTGTTATGTGGCATTGAGCCTCCCTCACATGGGATTTGTCTGTGTTTTAGACTACGGAAACACCGGGTGATAATTATGATTATTCTGAAATAAAAGTAGTATGAAGTCTTAGTTTCATGAACAAATTATCAATAGGAAGAGCCAAAAACAATAGCTACGAAACAGGCACGATTGATAAGGTTCCGAACATACGATTTGCTTTACAAACGACATTTGGAACCGCAGTGCAAATCGGCGTATTTAATAATAGTTTGAAAAATTGGAGGAAATTAAACGTCTTCCGGCTAAACTTTAAGGCGACGGGTTGACGGGTTGCTGTTACAAGCTGACACACGAATACGCACGAGTAACCTACGCGTAACCTGACGGGGATACATAGACGACTAACCTAGGAGCTAGTATATAGTGTTTGCTATTGATATAAACTATTGCTAGTACGATGCAACCTTTAGTTAGAATCAATATAGGATCCATTTCGACAAGTTTAACTAGTCAAGCTCGGGTGTACTCGTGTGTACTTTTAGCAACGATCGTTTGGAATTGGTCGTCGGTCGGTATACATAGAAAACGAAGGAAGTGACAATAACTTAACAGCAATTTATTTCACTCGCTCGACAGTGAGATTCGAAGTGCAGTTGAGGTGAAAGACTGTAACACGTATATATCATAAATAGTCAATAACCATAGGCAAGGACGACTTAATACAACAAACAATAGCCGGAGCGGGCCGTATATGTCCGCCAGTTTACTACTGAACCGTGCCGTAACTTGCGCCCACTCGTAAGATTAAGCCGCTCTACGTACTGACTAACCTCAAACAGTGCGGACAAAGTAGCACTGATCAAAAATCGTAGACTAACGAAGTGATCCAAATCCAAATCAAAATCAGGCCTCTGAGCTAGCGCGGGCGCACAGTTTCAAGTAAATTACGGATGCCTCTCCCAAACTATTTCCCGTTTTTTCCCCCCAACTGTCTCCTACGGGGGTCAGACTCTCGGTACGAAACTTTGTTGCCAACAACTGCAGCTTAAACAAACAAGGCAGTTCAATTTCAATAATGGAGAATTTTAGTTTGGAAAAGCCGGGAATTAGTTTTTGGCAAGAGGTTTTCGGTGGTGGAGATACGGAATTTATCTTCTCGTGTTTAACTTGATAACTCCGTCGCTCGTTCGCTGCCGGCATGAGCTGAGCTGCGGCGCGGTTATCAAGATAGACGTACACTCGAAGGTAAGTTGCGTGTCTCCGCGCGGCCACGTCACAACATCCTCTGTTTCTTTCGGTAATGTTCAATTGTTGCTTTGGAGCCAAGGACTTTCTGCGTGCCATTAAAGCCAAGTGAAGCCTTGCATATGTGACACCAGACGCTTTGGTTTCAGTTGCAGGCAGTGTCAGCGTGAGTCTCCGATCCTGCGGTGCCAATCAGTTCGATTTCATTTTCAGTAGAAGCGCGCATGGAATGTGCTACTTCCCAGAACGATTGTTGACCATCCCAGAGTGCGGTGGAGTCGTCCGCCGTGGGACCAGACAGCACGTCGAACCATCTGTCCAGAATGGTGCGCTGTTCTTCGTCGTACTCGTCGCCAGACCTCGCAATGGTCAGCTTCAACCACCCAAGAGAAAGGTAGGAACACACGACGTCGGGTTGCCTGCACACCGCCCTACTAAACATTCGTACGCGTTCCCAAAACTGCCCGAAACCGCGGTCCAACGAAAGATTCTCCAGCGCCGGACAGAGGCTAATCAAGCGTCCACAAGCCCTAATGCGAGCGAGCAGTTCGCTTTCGCAGTCAAGAATTCTCTGCAAGTAGTCCTTGACGATTCTGCAAAATTCGGAGCCGACTCCGTGCGCCAACTCGCAAGCGTCCAGCAAGTTTGAGACGGGAAGCGCCAACGACATGCGCCGGGCGAAAGAGCGCGCAACGCTTCTGCCTATCACGAGATGTGCATCTTTCCTTGTGGCGCGCTCTTTGAGGGCGCTAAAGAACTCGCATGGAAAGCAATGCTGGCTTGCACAAGCGGCGACGCTCTCTTCGAGGGGGTTTCCTCCGGCACCCATGGCTTTGAACGGACAGGAAACGTCTTGGCTGCTGTCCTGGGTATCGCCGTCTTCCGGCGCAAGGGGACTTCCCTCGAGACACGTGCATTCCGTCATGCAATGTTCCCACAGTACTTCTACTAGGGTCGTGGTGTTCGTATCGACGGCCGCCATCCGCTCTGTGCGCTCCTGCTACGGTAGACAAAAAGGTAAGAGAAGACGGTTCAGTTTACTTCGCACGATCTAACAGTGCATTTGCGCTTCGCCGATTAGCGATTTTACTTTTTAACCCGTCGCATTGTCACGGCGACACCAAAACGTCGGTACACGTAACGCTAGTCGTGAGCGCAAGTCTGTCCGAAATCATACGATTGCGTGCGTTCGAAAACCAAACACGAACAACGGCCAAAGCGAAGTAGTTTAGTGTGCATACGTACCGGCGATTTCAGCCCAACATTGCCAAAGTCTGCCAGCACTTGATAAATAGACACTGTGGCAAACTTTCAATGTCCCAAGGCTATATTCCCCAGCTGGGACCCTCGAAACTTAATAGGCGTCTTTAGCCGAAAATTCGCGTTAGGCCGCGTGTTTGAACGAATGCTTTTGTAGTTGTGTTAGGCGCTCTGCCAGTACCGTCAATCGCCTTTGGTACCTCAACGTTTTAAGTGTACTCATCTATGCGTTGTTGTTGTTGTGTTTTTTTGGGTTTTTTTTATCTTTATTTTCTCGCCCTATTTATTTCAGGTACGTCGAAGAGTTGCGCTACATACCTGGGCAGGACAGGGTACAGTGTCGAGCAGAAACGTCCGGGTGGCCTCGACTTGTAAGCGACTTGGCAGGCAGTCGAAGTAAAACCGACCAGCTATGTCGTGGAAGAGTTGTCGTGGCAGGCGTTGTTCCATTTCCCTGCGTTGGTCGTTTGCGTCCCTTAGGCTCGTCAGGGCCATGTTGCCTCCCCTAGGACGCTTCGTACCGGCCGAGCTGGACGATCCTTTGCGGCGCTTTCGCCTGGCGCTTTCGCCTGCTGTCGGTTCTGGGTCGTCATCCCTCGAGGGGCCCAAGCCCAAGACCGTTTCCGACCCTTGGGGCGGCGGAACCGGCCGGCCCTGCGTCTCCACACGTACAAGCGGCGTGTGGTCGACGAAACTTTGCTCCATGGCTTGAATGGCGTGTTCGAGCGAGCCCTCTGGGTCCCCTTTGCCCGAATCCCCACCATTCATGCGACGTATCACGAGCGAGTCCTGCTCGGTCAACTCTATCTCTTCTTCGTGTGCGATGGGCGGACACCAATCTTCTCTATCGCCGCCACTACCCCTGCCAAGTCGTTTGTCCCAGAATGGGACGAAGAGCCTGTCATTTAAAGCGAGCAGGTGGTCGGTGTTGCGAACGGGATCCAGACTCACGAAATTCAAGCCAAAGCGGAGGGTGCACTCCAATAGCCTAGTTGACATGCGCTCAAGCGTGTGTAGACAACGTAGGGCAGCTTTGCGGCAGTAGAGCAGGTCCGCCAGCGTCAGACCAGCCCCGCGTACACAGTCGGTGCTGCAAAATGCGGCGACGTCTGCCTTTGCGGAGGAGCGCTGAAGCAGATTGCTTATTTTTGCAGCGCAAGTTATGTTGCCTGGCAGAAACCCGCCGTGTGCCTCTCCCACGAGCTTCCGCGGCCAGCCGTGCGCGAACACCACGCTCGCATCTGAGAACGAGGGCGCGTCCAGTACCATAATGTTACCGAATACGTCGAGCTTCACTTTCCACAGGTTGGCATCCCAAAGCCGATTGCCCGTTTGGAGTCGTGCACCCAAACACTCGCCTTTAGTAACGAAACGAAACGAAAACTCGCAGTCAATAACAGCGCGCGTATCTCCTACAACGTTTAACATGGCCTTATCGATGAAAATACCAGTGTCTATTTCTTTCTAGAAAGAAAAGAAAATCACCGAGTTCCATTTATGTTTATAGATGCTTTCGTAAGAGACGAACACTGGTATTTCTTCGATAATGATATGTCGAACAGAACGTTACACGGCCGCTTGGACATCAGCACCAATGGTATTTTCTCGTGTTCGTTCGCCAACACTCGAAGATCAAATCCGTATCTCCGCGCGGCCGTGTCACATCCACTCTATTCGTATATTTCCAACATGCCAATGAATGTGACGTCCACCCAGGAATTTACTGGCGGTTTCCTTGTGAACGAAACTACGAATTTGTTGTGAGGTATGTGGCAAAATCACCGATACAAAGTACTGACCGTTACGAAAAGTCATTTATATCTATACCGGCATGGTTGTGTCATTGCATGTGTAATAAACGATTCCTGGGTTGACGGCGCAAAGAACTATTTTACCATTCAACCGTTCCTTTGACACGTAGAATCAACAGAGCGGTTTTCCATCGAATATCGACAGCAAACACGTGATCTATTTCCTGAGAAAACGTTCTTAGCTAAAACGAATCACGTTTTGGGCAAGTTATCGATCGCCGAGTTTTGCGCTTCCTTCCGTTGGCCATTTTCTTGTTTTACTTGCGCACCTGCGATTGGCTCTGCAATTACTTTGGTTGTGGTTTTTCTATAGACACTCGATCGAAAACCGCTCTATTTGTGAGAACTAAATAAACGTTGGGTGCACTTTAAACTATATATATATATATATATATATATATATATATATATGCATAGCAGAGGGGACCTATATACAAGACAAATGAATGCCCAGAACGTCACGAAAGAAAGCGTTGCCCGATCGCAAACGGTATGCTACATAAAGCAAGCTGGGTGGGGTACATCGCGACTCCATATCAACTGGCCCTTTCTATTTTTGAACACTTGTATAATCCAGTCAGTCAAATCGATGAAGGTGTGCCAACCTCTGTGGGAAGCGAGTAGCAGCTGACGTTTCGAGCGCTACTTCAGAGTAAAAAGGCCCTTTTGACGAAGGACTGCATGGCGCTCGAAACGTCGGCCGCTATACTCGCTTGCCACAAGAGGTCGGCACACCTTAATCAAGCGATTCGAGTTGATTCTTTACAGGAACTAATGAGTCGCCAACCTGACTCGCGGAAGAGCTGTTCTTTATCGATGGTGGCTTCTCGGCTGTCGTCGTCTTCAGGGGAGTTTGGGGTGAAGCCATCTAAGAACGCTTGAATGTAGCCGTCCAGATCTTTGAATGTGGAAAACTCTCTGGGTTCTTCGAAGGGCCGATCTGTCAGCAAATCGTACTTCAAGACGCAAGGCAAATCGAACAGTCGCAGCTGAAAATTGAATTGGTTTCGCTGCCCTGACGAGCGGCTGAGCGCCAAGGGAAAAAACGCTCTTGGTTCCGGCAGGGAATCACTGGAAGAGTGTAGCACTGGAACTGGTGCCGTTTCGGGGCCGCTTTCGAGATGTGTGTCGCGGCGGCGACGACGGTCGTGCCCCCTCGAATGTCGCACAATTTCTTCCGCCAAACGATCTTCTTCATACTGCAAGGCATTTTCAGCAGCGCGATCCAACTGCCTGTTGAAAGAACATTCCACCACTAAGGTCGCTCACTTGTCCCCTCGTCTGAACTAGGACAACTATTGTCGCGGGGACAACATTTCGTCCCCGGGACTTTTCCCTTCAAATCAAACTGGTTTGAATTGAGAGGGGGCAAGTCCCGGAGACAAAATGACCAGATTTTTCCTAGTCCACACGAGGGGAATTGTCCCTTCGTGTGTACGCAACAAGGGATTTTCCCCTGGGACTTGTCCCTTCGTGCGTGCCGACCTTTAGCATGCATCGTCATCACTGAAATGAATTGACGCGTGAACAAAAACAAGAAAATGCGCGATATCGTTGTTACTGACAGGCAAGAAGAACGAATACGAGCATTTAGAGAAAAAATAAAAAATAAATAAAAAATAAAAATAACCCCCTAACATGCGACTATCCAGGAAAATCAGCGTTACCAAGAAACCCAGGGTTAGTTGGTCAGCTAGTACAATACAAAAATGTATTTAACGTCTGTAATCTTTGGAAGGTACGGCAGCAAACCGACAGCCATAAATAAAAGACAAGCAGATTTACCAACACACTGTTTCTTCGGTTAACCAATATA
Organism: Actinernus sp. WN-2022; assembly: GCA_030867875.1. Lineage (NCBI taxonomy): Eukaryota > Metazoa > Cnidaria > Anthozoa > Actiniaria > Actinernidae > Actinernus > Actinernus sp. WN-2022. The sequence goes on along the minus strand of JAOWCC010000559.1, from coordinate 7,484 downwards.
GCTGTGTACTAAATAAACACCTGCACGCGTGCGAACGGCAGTTTTACATCCACTGGGATATTTGGTGAAAAAGGCGATTTACGATACCTGCGTGTCCCAGAACTTCCTTGGCTGTCACCTTGACTAGTACTAATAAATTGGCGTGACTGACTGTCGCATCCTTCGTCTTCCTCCTCGCTCGACTCCCGTTCAGACTCTGGCGCCTCGCATTCGTCCAATACAAACCCACTCATGTTCGCTTCTCCGATGTTCTCAAGAGCAGGTGATCAGTTCCCGTGTTATACGTAGTCGATTGGGCGGGGTTTTCCCCATAGCTACTCACGTACGCAGTTATTTCTAAATTTATCCAGCACGTCCGACACGTACGCCCACATGACGTCTGACAGATTGTACGTTTGTTTTGCCATATAAGGAAGGTGCGTGGGAAAATACCCTTAGCGCGTCCTTTAATTTGCGCGCAGTGTGGAAAGAAAGAACTCGACAACCTTTCCAAAGAAATTGTGAATCATGTTGTCCAAAGCAAATAAAAAAGAATTTACAATGGTCGTAAAAATGATATAAATTTATTTTAAAAAGGAATGTAGTGACAATAAATATTGGCCGGTTATCATTGTAACATTACGTCGCGCACACTGGGAGTCGCTGAAAGTTGCCTGGTAATATATTTTTAAATAATAATAATAATAATAAAAACACCATAGGAGACGATCGATTTAATTAATATCCACCCAGTTTTGGTTTTCTTCTTTTTCTAATAGAAACATGCTAACATACTATTAATTTGTGGTTGAGCTGTAGAAGTTCGTAATTTTTCATCCCCCACCCCAACAAAATTCGGACATAAAAACAACCAAACACGACATCACAGAAGAATAGCGGTAAAACACCTTGGAATCCTTATTGATTCACATTTGTCATGGAAAACTAAAACTCGAGAAATTCTAAAGAAAATATCTAGAGGAATTGTTATACCTTGGTCATTTCGTTTCATGTGTATAAATATGGATATTTCAGTTTATTTATATTACATAATATACAATAATGAGTATATATAATATCCCTTCTTCACCTATGGTTTAATTGCATGGGGGAATACTTACCATATTTAACTACTCTTAATAAGTTATCAAAACAAAATACACATCTATGCCAACTTTCAAGGTCAAATATGCTTGCCTCTGACTGAGTAAACCGTTCAAGAATTTTAAGCCACATCAACCCTCTAACCACTACTTCGTCAAAGTGCATAAGCCCATTTTTATCGTTAAAAGCGATTCTTCATCAACTAAGTAGTTCAAAATAATAGTAAAATATGGCATCTCCATATTGCATCTCTGAGTTATGAAGGTTTATATGACAAATGTGCTAATGTCATGACGTCAAACAGGCAATAATAATTTATTATACAAAAACTTGCTGGTAGAGACAAATATACTATAAAACGTCTATCTTAAATTTTGGGCTTTCTACATGTCGGTGATTTGACAGAATTGTTATCTAAATTAATTAGAAGTCTGTTTAATGATTCTCAAGAGAATATGGAACAACAGAAAATTCCCGATTTCACCGGGGGGTAAGGAGGAGAGGGGAGGGGTACTCTCAACAAAGTTTTATACTGGGAGGCTCCACACACCGAGGTCCAAACCCTTACCCTTTTATGTACCATTTTGGACAGAAATGGTAACCCTTAAATCATATACCTTTTAATACTAAACTTTTCACTTGAGTGAGTAATTACCCCCTTAAAATACTCGAATGAATCAGCCATTAGGTGCATCTGTTAGAGATATTTTGAAAGGCCCTTTCTAAATACCCTAACCCCCCCAGCATTTGATTCACATTATGAGCTGTGGCCGAGTGTGGAAATATAATCCAATAATTAGTTGCTGTTAAATTGTTGGCAATGTGGTCCGAATTAAAAATATGTTGAACAAATTTGAAAAAAATATTTCCACATATACATTTTTTAAATTGGATACAAGTATGAGCCATTTTGGGTGTGGGCGCCACCATCTTTGATCTGATGACGTCACACGGTTGTCCCTATTGTTACACAACAAAAGGTCTATTGTTTTTGACAATAGGGACAGCCGTGAAACGTCACCAGAGCCAAGATGGCAGCACCCAAACCCAGACACGGTCATACTTGTATCGATTTTTTTTGGGTAACTAAAATGTATTTTCCAATTTTTTCAACATATTTTTAATTTAGACCACATTGCCAACAACTGAACAGCAACTTACAAGTTTCAACAGTTGGGGTTCCCTTTATAGGGTTTGAGATGGACAGTTGAAGTAAAAAAGAACTGAACGGCAAGAGTTGAACCACTTCTTATTCATGATCAGTACTTATATCTGCTCAAATACCCTAAAACTTGGGAAACACAATAATTTCAATGTGGCATTTTTTGTTTTAAATTAATTAGCACTGAATTTGTGTCAATTTGCACACTCCATCTTTACAAAATGGCTCAATATTATTTTGATACGATTTTAAAACCTGGTTATAATTACATTGAGTTGACCCCCCCCCCCCCCCCCCCCCCTAGCTAGGCCATGTTTTTCTTTAAAAACCTAATTGCATTCTCATGAAGGCTCATATTTTCTGTCCCTTGTTTTCCCACGTCATAAATATCTGCAAGATTATAAGAACCTGTTTGAACCTTCAATAGATTGGGATTTTTTTTTGAAAAGAGCATTTTGAAGTTTGCTCATTATACCACCCATTAAAATAAGCTTGTACCCTGTGGGGCATTGCAATTCTTTTCACCTATCTGCATGCTAGCCGGTTTCCAATAACTAATTCTACTGGCCAAAACTGTGCGAGAGTAAGTACACAACAACTTTTTTGTTGAAGCTAGACAATCATTAAAGTTTATTTCAATTGATATCAATTTTGTGCACACATTAATTTTTACAATGACTTATAATGCTCCATTCACACCAAAGCTTTAAATCATCATTTAAAATCTGTTTAATTTAGAAACAAGTTTAAAATAATATATATATGTTACCACATTGTACTTGCTGATGCAAACTATATAGTTGCAACCTGATCTGATAGCTAGAGTACCTGCATGGCTAAACAAGCTGACAGTTCGATGTAACGTTTACCCCGTGTTACTTAAAGCACATTCAAGATATATAGGGGTTAGGTAAACAAACAGTTTTAGTTGGTGTGAATGGGGCATAAATTAGTTTGCAATAATAATCCCTGACATACCCTTGAGATTCTCTCTCTCTCTCTCTCTCTCTCTCAAATATGTTGAACAAATTTGAAAAAAATATTTCCACATATACATTTTTTAAATTGGATACAAGTATGAGCCATTTTGGGTGTGGGCGCCACCATCTTTGATCTGATGACGTCACACGGTTGTCCCTATTGTTACACAACAAAAGGTCTATTGTTTTTGACAATAGGGACAGCCGTGAAACGTCACCAGAGCCAAGATGGCAGCACCCAAATTGAAGCACCCAAACCCAGACACGGTCATACTTGTATCAATTTTTTTTGGGTAACTAAAATGTATTTTCCAATTTTTTCAACATATTTTTAATTTAGACCACATTGCCAACAACTGAACAGCAACTTACAAGTTTCAACAGTTGGGGTTCCCTTTATAGGGTTTGAGATGGACAGTTGGAGTAAAAAAGAACTGAACGGCAAGAGTTGAACCACTTCTCATTCATGATCAGTACTTATATCTGCTCAAATACCCTAAAACTTGGGAAACACAATAATTTCAATGTGGCATTTTTTGTTTTAAATTAATTAGCACTGAATTTGTGTCAATTTGCACACTCCATGTTTACAAAATGGCTTTATTATTATTTTGATCCGATTTTAAAACCTGGTTATAATTACATTGAGTTGACCCCCCCCCCCCTAGCTAGGCCATGTTTTTCTTTAAAAACCTAATTGCATTCTCATGAAGGCTCATATTTTCTGTCCCTTGTTTTCCCACGTCATAAATATCTGCAAGATTATAAGAACCTGTTTGAACCTTCAATAGATTGGGATTTTTTTTTTAAAAGAGCATTTTGAAGTTTGCTCATTATACCACCCATTAAAATAAGCTTGTACCCTGTGGGTAAAACTGGCCAAAACTGTGCGAGAGTAAGTACACAACAACTTTTTTGTTGAAGCTAGACAATCATTAAAGTTTATTTCAATTGATTTCACTTTTGAGCATACAATAATTTTTACAATGACTTATAATGCTCCATTCACACCAAAGCTTTAAATCATCATTTAAAATCTGTTTAATTTAGAAACAAGTTTAAAATAATATATATATGTTACCACATTGTACTTGCTGATGCAAACTATATAGTTGCAACCTGATCTGATAGCTAGAGTACCTGCATGGCTAAACAAGCTGACAGTTCGATGTAACGTTTACCCCGTGTTACTTAAAGCACATTCAAGATATATAGGGGTTAGGTAAACAAACAGTTTTAGTTGGTGTGAATGGGGCATAAATTAGTTTGCAATAATAATCCCTGACATACCCTTGAGATTCTCTCTCTCTCTCTCAATCCTGTTTCCAGAACTTATAAGGATACCTATCAGGACAATGGTTCATAAATGTAATGGAACAAATAATTATCATGGATCATTAATGGGTGCAATACCCTGGAGTGGGTACTGGGTTCGAATCATGCATGAAAGCAAAATCAATGGGTCGGTCTGACTTGGCAGCCTTTTGTCTTGTTTTGTTCATTTCTGCTTTGTAAAACAGTCAATATAAACAGAAATTATAAAACTTCAAAAGAATGCAGTCTAATTACTTTGTAGCAATCGAAGGGTTGCGTGCAACAAGGGCGTACGTGACTCCTGATCACGTTCTAAATTTTGCATTGGAAAGAAACTTACACCCATTTTGCACACAGCCCTTCAATCGAAAGCTATGACACTCACATTTCACTTTTTACGTGGTTTTATCTGACAAGGTTGGTTTTCTTATGTGCTGACCTGAGTGCTCAATTTTGCTGACCAGTGTAGATGAAAAGTGCAATAGTCCCGAATATTGCATAATTAAGGTCTGCACACAGTATAAACAACTAATGTTACTGCCTCTTTCTGGAGTCTGAGCATCAACTCGTCTGAGTGCAGATTAAGGCATATATGTTCCAAATCAGAGTTTGTGCCACCATGCATTTAAATTGCATAAATCAAGGTCTTGATCCAAATTATAATCACTACATTATAACTCTAACCAGCACAATGACAATTAATGGACAACTGATCTGCATCAAAATACTGGACACTATTATTATTATTGTCTGTTTTCTGCTGCTGATATTGGAAGAAAAAACACAGCAAGCAAGCTACACCTACACTACTGTTTTGATGTACATGCATGAACTACATTCCCTTGACAGCCTTGTGAATTGTCCTGGCAGATGTTGACAGCAAATATTGGCCTGAATTGTTTTTTGCTTGAGTCATCTTGACAGCATGCAAGCTATGAGTCGACTCAATCCATGGTGATCCATCAAATTCGAGGCTGTACCTGTTTGAATTTGTCTGTTTGTACCAAAGCAAAGACACGTCTATGTCACTGACATAGTGTTGAACTCTACCGACCAACAACTTTGGTTCTTTCAGTGTGCTCCCTTCTTCAACAAGAGCAACGAATTGACCAGGCTGGAACTCTCGTTCTTTCGAGGGTCTTGGGGGGGGCTCTTCTCGATTGACCTCGGATTGAGAAATGGTTTCTGAACATTGACGTGCAAATGCAACCGCTTCATCTTTTTTCTCTGCACTCGTCCTTTTGTCATAAGTTTTCTGGGCCTGTTCTCTTGAGTGACGAAGTGCCAAAGCTAAACTGGTCTTCAGTGAGTCAGAGCAATTTCTGTAAAGCAATAATAATTCATTTAACCTATATGCAGCGTTAATTACTTTTTACTTTTCCAATATGACGATCAACTTGATAGTCATAAATATTTTCCAATAATAAAACACATGCCCGAGTAATCTTATCTGGGCATCAGATAGCCCTTGATCTGCGGCATGCGAGGCAGCTTAAGCCCCTATATTCAAAAAATGTGCCCTTTATAACAGGAGGGATCTAGTCCACAATGTTTAATGACCAAAGAAAGAAGTGATGCAATGGTTTGTTTTGTTTTGCTAGTCAGACTGAAAAAGTGGACCAGGAGTGTATAACCTCTGAGGACCAAATACTCCAGCATTATCCCAACAGGACATGATGTGTATGATGTATGTACCTATGTTACAGTACAATGGTGTATGGAGGGGGGGGGGGGGGGGAGAGAGGAGATAGATTGACAGAAGTCCTCAATGAAAATGTCCCATAAATCTTCATTTTGCACCCCCCTAATTTCCAGGACCAGTCCCAGTTAATGTGTTTAGAATACGCCTGTTTCAAAATAGGTTGATCAGAACGAAGAATTAACTACGAGCATTGAACAATAGTTCTATTTTCTTTGAATCATTGAACCATAGGGCCTTATTGTTCATTGTTTATAGTTAGTTCTTCGTTCTGATCAACCTTGTTTGAAATTTAAGGTGTATATGCATTAGGTTAAAAGACTGTTGCTTTGAATGAAGTACTGTCCATTCAAATGCTTTGATATTTATATTTATTTAGAAGATTATTATGTAATACAACATGATGGCTGCAACCCAAACTCAAATTTCATTTGACTTAATATCTCACCTACCATTTCACAATCTTAGTGAAAGAGATTTTCAGGCAGTAACCGGTCATTGGCACTTTGATCTTAATATAATAGACAATGATCTATACAACTTATCTCCTAATCCTGATAAATTTGACGATGTAGACCCTGACTTAATACTTACTACTCCAGTCTCAAACTATTATTCTCTAGCTCAACTAAATAATGTCCTAGATAGATCTAATTCTAATAGTTTATCCTTTTTCCACTGCAATGTCAGAAGCTTAACAAATAATTTAACTCTTTTGAATGACATATTATTCTCTCTCAACAGAAAACCTGATATTATAGCTGTAACTGAAACTAAATTAAACGACCAAACCATATCCAACATTAACCTAGTTAATTATAATTTTCTTCACACTGATTCAGTCACTATGGCTGGTGGAGCTGGAATATATATTTCTAAGCAACTGAAATCAATCCCAAGACCAGATATACAATTTACAACCTCGCTCAAGTTGAATCATGCTGGACAGAACTTGATACAGGTGCAGGGAAAGTAAATATTATGATTGGATGCATTTATAGACATGCACCCCAAATCTAACTTATCGGAATTTATTATTCGGTTAGAAGAACTTATTAAGCAATTTAATCAACAAAAATACCAAGTCTATATCTTAGGAGATATGAATATTAATTTCCTTAAGTATATAGATCATTTGCAGACTGAAGAATACCTTGATATGCTTTATACTAATAGCTTTCTTCCATTAATTACTAAACCAACACAATTAACTGACCATTCAGCAACCTTAATTGATCACATTTAT